>OX457052.1:36988867-37198867 GCA_949752735.1 Lumbricus terrestris
TGGCAGTTGTTGGGTTATGCGCAGTCCATTTATTTGCTTTTTGGCTGTAACAGGCCTATCCTGTTACCATTAACCATCCTCATGCCTACGTTTGTTGTTGAACAGTTTAGCGACATCTTGAGGCAATAATTTTTTTTATTATAGGCCACAGTTGGCGTCGGTATCATTAATAGTAGTAGTATTTGCAGTTTAAAGTCATTGTGTGGTTAAAAAGACCATTAGCGACGCCCTCCTCCTTTATCCAGGCTTGGGACTGGCATGAGCAGAGTGCAACCAGTCGGAGTTGTATCATCAATAATTTGGCTTATTTTGCCACCAACTACTAGGCCTACGTTGCCACCGACGCCGGAGCTTACTTCGCACGTTTATAAAAGAATAATTTGCCCAGTCTTATAGTTCAATGATTCACTTTAAAACAGGTTTGAAATGATTTTGAACAATTCCGATTATTCGCGTGGATTGATAACATTATCGTCGGTTGAGCACGAATTAAAGGTGTTCTATTTGAGAGTATTGATAATTGCTATTGAACGACAACTTGAGAAACAGTCTGAAGTGGATCGCCATGTAGCGCTTGTCTGTTGCCATTCATGTCATTATACAGTAGTTAAGAAATGAACTGCAAAACATGAGAAGCTTATGACAATCGTTTAAATGTGCAGAACATATTTTTAATTATTGCTGTAATTATAACAATTTAGATTCCGATTCTACATTAAAATTTCAAGCAACAATTTCTAATATTTAAATTATTAATAACATCTAAAATATCTAAATGAATGTCTACTGTAATTATGATGCCATACAAAAATAGTCACATTACATAAACAGTAATAAAATAAAAATAAAAAGTTTTTATCCAGACTTGGGACTGTGTGTAGGCACTGTGGTGGAGGTAGGTGATCGCAATTGCTGCTACACCTCTTTTAACGATTATTCTCATTATATAACATTAGGATATGGGAAAAATTCAAGAGTTTCACATGCCCCGACTTTATGAAGTATGGACAATTCTATGTATCGGATGAATCGTGAAAGGTTATCAATTTTGTCAAAGAGCCGCTTCCAAACGTCAATTTCAGTCATCCGAGTGGCTTTGTAGACAAACAGAGTGGCTTTCGATGTTAATCTATGATCATCAGGATCATTAGATTTCAAGGAACTGTCTTATACGGAAGTTGGCTGAACCGTCGATATGATAATTCTGGTTAGTAGCACTTTGACAATAACAACAAAGATGGCAATAGCAACCGTCGTACTTCTTTATCTAAGCTCGAGCCTGGCATCACCAGAGAAGCTATAGGCAGAGTCAGTGCATATTGAAAAGCGCGCTTTCGCAGGCCGGGCACTATGATCTTCTATTATCACCTCAGTTAATGGTTCCTTTGCTATATGCTCAACTGTGGGCCTTGTCTTATTAAATTAATCTATTTCCCCTTTAGGCCTCCATCCAGTTCTACCAGGATCTTCGTGGCTCTCTCTTTTGATTGCGCGAACTGTTGGAAGGATGCTGAACTGGGTTTTTCGTCTTTGGGTGCCCCACTCAACTTAGGATCCATGGGATCTGTGAGAGAAATGAAGGGCTCTTTTGGAGTGGTTTCTCAGTCCAAAATTGCGCAAGTTCTGAGGTATAGGAAAGACCTTTATCATTGTCATACACCCTATTAGCGTTCCTGAGATTTACCAGGGCCAAGTTGCCGATAATAATTATTATGTCCGAGGGCAATCTATGGAATGCGACAGTACTACTCTCTCTGCACTCATCTGTGTTCGAATCCCTTTCAACAGGTTTCACATAAGGTCTTTCTCCCAGCAACTGCTCCATCAGTCTTTTTTGCAGCTCTATAATTGTACTCTTCATATAAATTTCTGACACTTCTTGCCGTTTGGCTAGTTGAATGACACTGTCCTTTTGTCACTTAGCTACACTGTGACTGCCAGCCACCTGAACGACACTGTGTGGTAAGTTTGTCACCTGTGAATCCTGGCACTCCTTTCAACTCGACTCTTCGATACTGACCTGCATTCATTCATTCATTCATGCATTCATCCATGCATTCATCCATTCATGCATCCATTCATTCATGCATTCATTCATCCATTCATTCATTCAAGAATTTCTATGGTGCCTTTTTACGCATGCATACTTAAAAAGATGCATGCATACTTAAAAAGATGCATGCACACTTAACAAGATGCATACATATGAAGATGCATACTTTAAAAGATGCATACATACAAAGATACATGCATACAAGAAAACAGACTTTTGGACATATGCATGCACTAATATATGCTGCAGGCTGTTTATCTTAAAGCTACACCTGCTTTGAGCTCTTTGCATTCATGCCGAACTTTGACAATTTTGTATTATGACATTTGTGTGTAAAGCATCCTAGAAGTAGCTTCCTACTGACGATGCTATATAAATTGTCTTGATTACATTACATTACTCCTTAAATGTTTCTATCATACATGTTAATCTCCATTAAAATGGTCTGTTGAAGTCTAGGATTGTCTCTGTTCCTACTTATTGATACACCCCATACTGATATCGACTCGAATGACATTGTGATTGTTTAATTTTTAAAAAACACGAATTTTAGATGCAGAGAAACGCAGCTAAATATGCGCGCGAAGATGACGTATTGAGTAATATTGAGTCCGTTAAATGTCTCACAAACAACATGCAAAAAGTCATCGCCCGCATCTTCAGCTGAATAAATACATTCTGTTGATCGTCCTCATCCTTTTCCAACGTTACTAGAGCGCCACTGAAAAATCATTCATCGAGAAGCGCTGCATAAATATATGGCTAAAATACATTGTAAAATCAAGAAGCGATTAGAATTATTGTAACGTTTATGTTTGCGTTACTGGCATCCGTCAAAGATGAATTATTTTTATGACAGTTAAGCTACAGTATGGATTAGATGAAAACCCTCTTGCACACCTCTTTTAAGGTTAATCATTGCTATTTAAGTAGAGATAGTCGATAAAGGAAATAGATACCTCGCAGCAACAATCTAAACTCTGTCCGGATGAAAAGTAGAGCACAAGAAAAAGTGTCATAATTCGGTGAAAACTGAAATTTTAAACGCAGCAACAGTGGCCATAATTACCACTAAAAGCTAAAGCCGATTAGAAATATTCGTGAGTTTCAAAAATTTATGTGCATTTGAGATGGAGCGCCGAAAAATTGAACTTTCCAACATGAAGAAGGTGAAAGGAAGTGAAATTCAGCTATAATAATATAATTATGGTTTTCAAAATGTCCTCCTTGTTCACGAGCACACGACCGTAGACGTAGACGCTACTGCTTGATGGTCTGGTCGATGATCACCTGGTAAAACGGCTGACACTCTTCAAGCAAGCAGGCACGCCCTACGGTTATCGATGTCATGAATACTGGAACGAAAAACGCGCTCCTGCAGTACATGTACCCAGATCGAGGTCTGGGCTGCTAGGCGGCCACAGCTGCGGGTATGAAACTGAGTGTCTCCCGGGACAGCTACGTAGCGTTGGAACCGTGGGCAAGTCATTCAATCGCAATTGCTCAGCGCTTCGGCATGAAAGTCCGATGCAGTGTCCGCACTGTAGTCTGCAGCGCCTCTGAGTAGCGAGACAGCTTGAATGGGCGCTATAACAAGTGCACATGCAAACAAACAAACAAACAAGATTTACATACTGGCCTTATTGACCCGTTCAATAATCGTGAGATTAGTTCTTTTTGCAAGTTATGCTGTCCAGTTAAAAGACCGGCGCGGTCAAATTAATGGCGCGGTCATTCCCACGCCGCTTTCTAAGACACCTTTATAACGGAATTAAATGATACCACATATTGTTTATAACGTGCAAACATTTCACTCTGGTGCTTCTTTTGGATTCAAAATAAAGGCGTAAAAAATAATACATTAATATGCATTATTATATTGGCTAACGATATTATCTTGTGGCAGGAGCAAAAGTCGATCGCATAGTAGCGTTTATTTATTACGAGGCGTACCACTATCTTAGGAATTAATGCTGTCTCGGGAGCAACGTGGGTCATTTCCGAAAGTGGCGTACGACGCTTTTATTAGATAACCTTAACAGTCAATGATCCTGCTTAAAAACTTACCTATGTCCAAAGTGAGACGCTTAGATTATGTTGTGGATCATCAAAGGGAACTTCAGCGACGTACAGCACTTAAAAATGAATGCGGTGAATTGCCTCTTCATTTAAAGCAATTCCAAAATTCAATAGAATTGGGTTAAAAATTTGTTTGTAGTGAATTTCATGACTTTACAACAGTCATGAAAGATCATTGGACACTACGCCGATAAATATGCGACACACTGGGGGCACTAGCTGGGGTCGGGAGCGCTACTGAGTCTGTGAACGGCGCTATATAAATATTCAGTTACAATTACAATTACACTGAATTCTATGTCCCAAAAAAGCTTGGTAGTCGGGGAATAATGAATACATTAGATGATTAGACGGTTCTTAGCATTGTGGCGCTCAATGAATTGCACAATTCATAAACTTGGTCAATTATAATATACGGGTGTCCAGGAAAAGAGTTTTATTATCCAGTAAATTCTGACCAATGTTTTTGAAAGTATTTACAAGGTGTAATCAATAGATCTTTTTACAATTCCTCTCTCGTGTCTGACCATCTAAATTCGGAAAATAATCATAATTATTACGAACCTGCTTAACAAAACGACAATCAATTTTGTCATAAAGCGACACATTCAAACGTCGGTAAAATGAAATTTCAGTCATCCGAAACTCACGTGTTTATTGAAGGGATCATCATGGTTATCCGATCCAAGGAGTGATATTGTATAAATAATTGGTGCATTTCAGTCTAACAACGTTTTGTCATTAGAAAGATCAGGAATGTCTCTCTCTTCTTCTTTCTCCACACCGGACTAAGTTTTATTGTTAATTTGTCTCTCTTAGTATAGAAGGAAAACCATATGATTTGCCGATGGATTTTTTCAATTTATTATAAGGTTTATGTTTGCGTTTCTGACCTGCGTCGTAGATAATAAAGTAGTATTATTACAACAGTTACAATGGAATAGATTAACAATGGCTTTAACACACCTCTTTTAAGGTTTATTATTTCTCAATAAGTACACTTAGTCAAGAAAGAAAAATAGAATGCTTCAGAGCAACAATCCATAAATAATAGTCTTAAAAAAAGAACTTTCGCTTTTATTATCAGTCACGAAATCGATAAAACTCGTTGATTGTTAAGTCTTATGTCAACGTATTCAACACTTTTAGGTTTTGTACAACAAGATCTCAAATTGGTCGTCGTTGTTGCAGTTTAACGTCACTGTGTGGTAACAAAGACCATTAGCGACGCCCTCCTCCTGTGTACAGGCTTGGGACTGGCACCGGCAGAGTGCAACCAGTGGCGGTCATCTGGTCACCTGGTGCCGTCTGCTCTTAGAACTCTGGCGACAGTTTTTGATGTATCCTCTCCAGTTATCTCAAATTGATCTTATCCTTTTATTTATCTATTTCAGCATCTACAAAACTTTTTGGGGCACGGAACCCTTCGTGTTCTTATATTTTCTTGTGGGACCCCAATCTCAACTAAATGCGCTGAAGCATGCATAGCGCCTAGGAAGCATTGTAACAATTCTAAGCTAAATATGCCTACCAAAACACTATTGTAGACAATTAAATTTTCTGTATCCGCCCTTGGCCAGTTCCTATACACTGGTGGTGCCAGTCCCATATCTGAAAGGGGGGGAGTCTAATCGTCTCGATGATGTCATAGTGTCGCCTAACCGTTTGCCCAATGAGTCATGGAAAGCCGAAATGACTTTTAGCAACATCTTTGACCCTTCTTGTTGCCATACGCTATCGAAGTTTGTTGGCTACACAAGAATTCAAATCTATCCTATAATTCTGATACTCGAAGCAACCTCTTGTCAAACAGAGTCACAACATCAACTAGTCTGAAATAACAAAATTAGCGACACTCTATAAAGTGACTAAGAATTAAAGGATATCCTTTACATGCATTATTTTTGGCCACCTGCGAAAGGCACAATAATATTAGCGTTTACTAATAATGATACGGTTAGTCCTGTTATAACGGTTTTTCGTTTGAATATTATTATTTCCGTGTCATTCAAAAATCGCAATGGATGGTTTTTTATCGTAGAAGGAAGCGATTGAAAAATTATTATATTTTCGCAAGGACTAAATTAAAAGGTGTTCAAAATGGTACTTTTATCGTTGGAACATAATTTCGCATTCAAAGTCGCAAGCCGAAAATATCATACCACTAGTTATCAGTCTGTCATTCTTATTATCTGCAAGTCTTCGTCAGTAACCATGTGTTGCTACGGACCACCTCCTACCGAAGTTCAACTTTCTACACGACTCCACTTCTACGTTGAATCAGTGGCGGCGTTAGGGGTGATGGGGGTGGGGGGAGTAAGCCCCCTACAAACGGCTCAACCCCCCCCTAAAAAAAGGCCATCGTGTTTTTCGCGTTGAAATATTTGCGATTTTTCGCCCGGATGACTAAAAAAGGTCGTCAAAAATTTTGGCGTATGGAAAATCGGAAATCTCCATGATATTTTGGCCGAGGACTAAAAAAAGAAGGTCGTCAGAAATTTTGGCGGATGTAAATGTACAATTTCCTCCGCGAGGCTTCAGCCCCCGAAAACTGAAATCCTGGCGCCGAATCATAATTAGTATTATCTTCATGAAGATATATATAGCGATTGATTTCCTTGACTCATTTCCTCACAGTCTCTAAGAATATAATATTCAACCAGAAATTGAATTGCTGCAATGAATAAAGAAATTACATGTAGTAAATCTTACGCTCATGTGAAATTCATCATGACCTGCGATAATGAAAGAATTGCACCCGAGAGTAACGGTTTAGTTATAGTTAAGTGAATTTGTCGTTTCAGTTGAACGACATTGTGCTATTGAAAGTATCATTAGCGTCGCTGTCCTCATTCATCCGAAACTGGGACTGACATTGCCAGATACGAACAATGGCGATGTTTAATACGACTTCAATGCATTGTTAGCTAGAGGTTTGGATGGATCCGATTTGACCAGGGTCTATGACAACAGAGGCCGTTACCCTGGACAGAAATTTGCTCGGCGTACTACAGCACTTATGAGCAAGGTTTAGCGATGTAATTGAATAAAGAGCCTGAAAAAACTGATTATAAAAGGTGTCCAAAATTCGATTTTAATTATTAAGTTTATTTAACGTCATTATTTTGCATATTAGTGCTAAAATATTGGCAGCAAAAACCGTATTCAGCGACATATCCATTGGCTCTATTTCTTCAGCGAAATTCAGTGCAGAACTTCTGCTCTAGTCTTGCGCTGCCTGCTAGGCATCGCTGTTGTCTACATCAGCGATCTCTGTCATAGTACTGTTCGTCACCTATATTAGAATGCACTTATTAACTTACGCCCCTTCATACATACAGTATTGGAACTGGCACTGTTATAGGACGCGTTGCATGGCAAGTTTATATAAAATGGCGGCAACAAAATCGCGACAGAATTATGTTCAGGACGCCGTGACCTTGATTATTGCCGTAATTATAACAATAATGACGCCCTGTCATTCTAAATATTAGAAAATGTGGCCCTCCTTGGTTTTCAAGGATGAAGACTGGCACTACGATGATACAGCCAGAGAATAACGGCAGCGGCGCAGCTTTCTATGATACGATGCGGAATAATGACGCCGCTGTGGTTGATGCCTAACATCGCCCTTTGGAAAATTCAGCTACGGACAGTTAAAGTATACTTGCAGTTCTTGAGCTGTGCGCAGTCTATCTTTTGCTAGTGTCTATTTTTTTTGCTGGAGCAGGCCTATCCTGTTACCATTAGCCATCCTGATACTTGCGTTTGTTACTGAGCAGTTTAATCTAACGACACTTTGAGGCAGTATTTTAGGCTACAGTTGGCGTCGGTAGTCTATCATTGATAATTTGGCTTATTAATTTTTTACCACGACTACTACAATGCCACCAACGCCGGACTTTATTTCGCACGCTGATAAATTAACAATTTGCTCATTCTTATAGTTCAATGATTCACATTAAAACAGGTTTGTAATGATTTTGAACAATTCCGATTATTCGCGTGGATTGATAACATTATCGTCGGTTGAGCACGAATTAAATGTGTTATATTTGAGAGTATTGATAATTGCTATTGAACGACAACTTGAGAAACAGTCTGAAGTGGATCGCCATGTAGCGCTTGTCTGTTGCCATTCATGTCATTATACAGTAGTTAAGAAATGAACTGCAAAACATGAGAAGCTTATGATAATCGTTTAAATGTGCAGAACATATTTTTAATTATTGCTGTAATTATAACAATTTAAATTTCGATTCTACATTAAAATTCCAAGCAGTAATTTCTAATATTTAAATTATTAACAACATATAAAATTTTTAAATGAATGTCTACTGTAATCACGATGCCATATAAAAATAGTCACATTTACATAAACAGTAATAATTTTTTTTTAAAGTTTTTGTCCAGACATGGGACTGTGTGTAGGCACTGTGGTGGAGGTAGGTGATCGCAATTGCTTCTACACCTCTTTTAACGATTATTCTCCTTATATAACATTAGGATATGGGAAAAATTCAACAGTTTGATATGCCCTGACTTTATGAAGTATGGACAATTATTCTAGGTATCGGATGAAACGTGAAAGTTTATCAATTTTGTCAAAGTGCTGCTTCCAAACGTCAATTTCAATCATCCGAGTGACTTTGTAGACAAAAAGAGTGGCTTTCGATGTTATTCTATGATCATCAGGATCATTAGATTTCAAGTAACTGTCTTATACGGCAGTTGGCTGAACCGTCGATATCCGCTCAAAAATTGCTTTCATATCAATAGCTTTGGATGGCACGCGTCTTACTAACTAACAATAATTTGTCATAATAGAGAATTAAGGATCACCAATGTTATCCTCCTCTTTTCCCAAACTAATGTACGAGCAGTGTCATTTATTTATTTATAAATTTCCATTGCGTCCCTCAATCTGCTATTCAGAGGCGCTCCAGACTACAGCGTGGACACTTCATTGGAGTTTCACGTGAAGCGCTCAAGCAATAATATGGTGAGTGAATGACTTGCTCAAGGTCCCAACGCTGCGACTTGGGATGGATTCGACCCAGCAACCCTTCGATTGCATGGCCATTAATATGCCCACTACACCACCGCACCCTCGCGGTATTTGTTTTAATCGGCTTCTCTCAATCCAGAGTTCAACGATGGGCTATCATTTGTTGATTAATGTTTTACTGTTAATGGCTATTTCCTGCAGTTTCTGAAAATTATGTAACTATACAATATAGCGTTGCAAAGGTGTCCTAATTGAGCGATAGTTTTATACTTCACGTTTACGTCAACGTTTATATTGCGGTTAATGTTACCTACCGTGCTTCCAATAGAAGTCCAAGCAATGTTAGTTTTCTGTGTAGCGTTTGAATGCATCCATACTCTACCGACATCTAGTGGCAACTTTGGTAGCTGACACCGCCAGAAATGTTTTGAACAGACCTCTCGTATAACACAGACAATGATAATTCTGGTTAGTAGCACTTTGACAATACTGCGTAACAACAAAGATGGCAATAGCAACCGTCGTACTCCTTTATCTACGCTCGAGACTGGCATCGACAGAGAAGCTATAGACAGAGTAAAAGCATATTGAAACGCGCGCTTTCGCATTTCGGGCACCAAGATCTTCTATTATCACCTCAGTTAATGGTTCCTTTGCTATATGCTCAACTGTGGCCCTTGTCTTATTAAATTAATCTATTTCACCTTTAGGCCTCCATCCAGTTCTACCAGGATCTTCGTGGCTCTCTCTTTTGATTGCGCGAACTGTTGGAGGGATGCTGAACTGGGTTCCTCGTCTTCGGGTGCCCCACTCAACTTAGGATCCATGGGATCTTTGAGAGAAATGAAAGGATCTTTTGGGGTGGTTTCTCAGTTCAAAATGGCGCAAGTTCTGAGGTAAAGGAAAGACGTTCATCATTGTCATCCACCCTATTAGGGTTCCTGAGATTTACCAAGGCCAAGTTGCCGATAATATTATGTCCGAGGGCAATCTTTGGAATGCGACCGTACTACTCTCTCTGCACTCATCTGTGTTCGAATCCCTTTTAACAGGTTTCACATAAGGTCTTTCTCCCAGCAACTGCTCCATCAGTCTTCTTTGCAGCTCTATTGTACTCCTCATATAAATTTCTGACACTTCTTGCCGTTTGGCTAGTTGAGTGACACTGTCATTTTGTCGCTTGGCTAGGCTCTGACTGTCAGCCACCTGAACGGCACTGTGTGGTAAGTTTGCCACCTGTGAATCCTGGCACTCTTTAAATGCTTTTATCATACATGCGAATTTCCACTAAAATGGTCTGTTGAAGTCTAGTATTGTCTCTGTTTCTACTTATCGATGCACTCCATACCGACATCGATTCGAGTGACATTGTGACACTGTTTAATTTTTTAAACATGAATTTTAGATGGAGAGAAATGTGATGATGACGTATGAAGTACATGTATTATTGAGTCCGTTAAATGTCTGACGAACAACATTCAAAAAGTCATCGTCCGCATCTTCAGCTGAATCAATGCATTCTTATTGATCGTGCTCATCCTTTTTCAACAATTCTAGAGCGCCACTGAAAAATCATTCATCGAGAAGCGCTACATAAATGTATGGCTAAAATTAAATAAAGAAGCGAACATAATTATTATAAGGTTTATGTTTGCGTTACTTGCCTCCATCGAAGATAATAATTATTTTTATAACAGTTAGGCTACTATTGAATAGAATGATGAATACCCTCTTGCACACCTCTTTTAAGGTGAATCACTGCTCTTTAAGTACATTCAGTCAATAAAGAAATCAGATACCTCAGTGCAGCGATCTACACATTGTCCGAATCAAAAGCAGAATACAAGAAAAGTTCATAAATCGGTCAAAACTGAAATTTTAAACGCAGCAACAGTGGCCATTGTATTATTACGACTAAAAATTAAAGCCGATTAGAAATATTCGTGGGTTTTCAACATTTATGTGCGTTTGAGATGGAGCGCCGAAAAATTGAACTTTCCAACATGAAAAAGGTGAAAGGAAGTGAAATTCAGCTATAATAATATAATTATGGTTTTCAAAATGTCCTCCTTGTTCACGAGCACACGACCGTAGACGTAGACGCTACTGCTTGATGGTCTGGTCGATGATCACCTGGTAAAACGGCTGACACTCTTCAAGCAAGCAGGCACGCCCTACGGTTATCGATGTCATGAATACTGGAACGAAAAACGCGCTCCTGCAGTACATGTACCCAGATCGAGGTCTGGGCTGCTAGGCGGCCACAGCTGCGGGTATGAAACTGAGTGTCGCCCGGGACAGCTACGTAGCGTAGGGACCGTGGACAAGTCATTCAATCGCAATTGCTCAGCGCTTCGGCATGAAAGTCCGATGCAGTGTCCGCACTGTAGTCTGGAGCGCCTCTGACTAGAGAGATTGAATGGGCACTATAACAAGTGCACATAAAAACAAATACAAACAAATTTAGTGCAAGATTTACTTACTGATCTAATTGACCCATTGAATAATCGTGAGATTAGTTCCTATTGCAAGTATGCTGTTCAGTTTTAAAAAACGGCGCGGTTAATTAAGGGCTCGGTCATTCCAACGTCGCTTTTAAAGACACCTTTATAACGGAATTAAATGATACCACATATTGTTTATAACGCGCAAACATTTCACTCTGGTGCTTCTTTTGGATTCAAAATAAAAGCGTCAAATTTAATACATTAAAATGCAATATTATATTGGCTAACGATATCTTGTGGCAGAAGCAAAAGTCGATCGCATAGTAGCGTTTATTTATTACGACGAGTATCACTATCCTACTGATCAATTAATGCTGTATTGGGAACAACGTGGGTCATTTCCGGAAGTGGCGTGTATAGGACGCTTTAATTAGATATCCCTAACAGTCAATGATCCTGTTTTAAAAGACTTACTTCTGTCCAAAGTGAGACGCTTAGATTATGTTGTGGAGCCTGAAAGGGAACTTCAGCGACAGCACTTCAAAATGAATGTTGTGAATTATTGCCTCTTCATTTAAAGCCACTTCAAAATTCAATCTAATTGTGGTCAAAATTGCTTGTAGTGAATTTCATGGCTTTACAACAGTCATGAACCATCATTGGACACTACGCCGGTAAATATGCGACACACTGAATTCTACATGTATGTCACAAAAAACCTTGGTAGTCGGAGAAATAATAAATAGATAAGGACGTTCGTAGCATTGTGGCGCTCACTGGATTGCTATAACAAGTGCACATACATACATACATACATACATACATACATACATACATACATACATACATACATACATACATACATACATACATACATACATACATACATACATACATACATACATACATACATACATACATACATACGATCTGAATAGCAAGGCAGTCCTTTAGAACCTCTGGAGTTCTGCTTTGTCTTGCAACCGCTTTTGGTCAAGCAGGTTGAGAACCATCTGATTTAAGTCACAAAAAGCTTGGTAGTCTGAGGTATAAGCAAACACGTCGTCCTTTTGCTTTATTATGGCGCTCACTGAATTGCACAATTTATAGACATGCTTAATTATAATATGCGGGTGTTAAAGAAAAGAGTTATATTAACCAGTAGATTTTTGTCTAAATTATTATTTTTTATATTTATTTGCATAGCGAAAATCTATTATTTTTACAATACGTCTCTCATGTACTTACCGTCTAAATACGGAAAATAATTATAATTATCACGAATCTGCTTCACAAAAAACGACAATCAATTTTATCATATAGCGCTACTTTCAAACGTCAGTGAAATAAAATTTCAGTAATCCGAAATACTTCACACACACTCTCGAGTTTATTGAAGGGTTATTCGTGTCTAAGGGAGTGCTGTTACATAAATAATTAATTAGCCTTGGTTGGTTCATTTCAGTCTAACAACGTTTTGTCATTAGAAAGATCATTAGTGTCTCTCTCTTCGCTTTTCTCCACACTTCGGGCTGCGCCGTTACACAATGATCACTATTGCGCGCCTTCCTAAGTACTCCCATATATCATCGTTTATGATTAACCAACTACACTGGCTTCCTCTTTCTGCCCGCATACAATATAAAGTCCTGGTACTTGTCGGTTAATTCACCGCCACACACAGAAACCCAGCGTTGTTATTTTTAATAAATCCAACTATCCAACTTCTAGTTTGACGAGAATCGTTTCAATCGATCCAGCTTCTGTTTAGGCAAGAATTTGTTTGATAAATCCCGCTTCTATTTCGTCAGAAAATATTTTTTCATCAATATAACTTCTAGTTAATTGAACATTACTTTTCATCAATCCAGCTTCAATTTAAGCAAGAATGACTGCACCAACCCTATCCCTAACCCTAACCGACCCTCACGGCGCAAAACCTGAGCCCTAACCGACCCTCACGACGCATAACCCGAGTCCCTAACGCTGTGTTTCTGTGTGTGGCGGTGAATTAACCGACAAGTACCAAAGTCCTTTCTCTGGTACTCAAATCTAAACTGGGTCTTGCACCGATGTATCTCAGTGATCTCATTCGTTCTCCTCTATCGGCACTTCTCATCGACCTCTCCGTTCTCTGGACAGGGCTGACTTGTTTGTTCCACGAGCTAGGACCACTATTGCTCAAACTCGATCCTTCACCATCATTGGGCCCTCCTTGTGGAATTCTCTTCCCTCCACTCTGCGTGGGACTCTACTTTCAGGATCGTTATCTACATCTCTCTCTCTCTCTTCTTAAGACCTATTTTTTCTCTAGGGGTTATCGCACTGGGAGCGCTACTGAATGGCCTTGGTTGTGAGCGGCGCCATAGAAATTACTAATTACATTACTATTATTGCTAATCTACCATTCTCAAGAAATTGGGTTCGCGTGGATCCCAGCTTGGGCATTCGTGTATACAAAAGAAATACCTTGGCCACTCAAGTGTTAATGATGCGTTTCATGAAAAAGCTATGATTGACACTAACTAATATAGACGGTGGTCATTATTTAGGCTACCACTGCGCAGTTTTAGTGATCCATTTTAAAGAAGAACTTGTTGTGCTATTTGATAGAGGGAAATGCCAGTCACAAGCCTTTTAAAGGTAGGAGGATGTCGTCAAAGGCTCTAATAGTCTTAATAGGTCATTAAACAAGTGGATATGCCACAAGAAAACGTTATTTATTTATTTAGCTTTTGAACAGCAGCCTCGCTAGCCACATGCAAGGCGTTTAAACCACCAGGGAAGCGAGTTGTTTTGCAGTCATTTACGATGTGTGACATTGTCTGAATTTCATCACAGCTACGCAGTAGGTCTGAAGCCTGTCTCCATTGAACCATGTCAGCAGCACAGAGTCCATGCCCACTTCAAAAGCCGACTAGGCTACTCAGTGCACCAGGCCGCTATCTGCCGTCTCGAAGGGATGCGAACATTCTTGTTTCATTAGGCATAGGGCTGAAGCGAACGGGCGTTACAGTCACAAAGTGTTGTCAAACGATGAAAATTTGATTTAGTTAATATTTTCGTACCATGCCATTCTAGTACAGTGTGCTACCGAGAATCCCTGAGTAGAATCACGAGTTTCATGGATATAGCTTCACGCAGATTCTGTTTTATATAGAAACTTTGAAAGCCTGAAATGCGTATTTTCCCCTTTCTAACATGGTTTGTTATGAAAATTTTCATATTTATTTATTTTTGAGGTCAGACATTTTTGTTAATTTCCTATACGTACTGTCATCAGCACAAATCGGAAATTTCTCATGACGATTACCAGCAATGCAGTTGAATTCATTCATTCATTCATTCATTTCAAACACTTATATAGCGCCTCTTCAAGAGTATCTACTCAGAAGCGCTCCCGACCCAACCACGGTTAAAAAGAATAGTTTTAAGAGCAGAGTAGAACGTAGTCTCAAAGGCTCTAGGCACAAGACGTAGTTCCACAGGAAGCCCATTCCAGGTTGTAGGGCCAACAACAGAAAAGGCACGGTCTTCAAAGTAAAAACTGTCAAATACGTCAGATAATCAGCTTCTTTTAACTCTCATCTCAGCCTTATGGCAGACTAATAAATAGGGGGAATGAAGAGCATTGTTTAGTTTCGGAGCAATAGTTGCGATGCAAGTTTTGTCAGCCAAACTCTCGTAATATATATTTGAGAAAAGAAGAGGATACGAAGTTGCGAAAACAAGATTTAACGAGAAAGAATTTTATTGTCAGCTTGTCGCACTTCTTGCATACAATCTGAGATGACTGAAGATAGTAAAGGTATTCATCATCATCATCATCATCATCATCATCATCATCATCATCATCATCATCATCATCATCATCATCATCATCATCATCATCATCATCATCATCATCATCATCATCAATCATCATCATCATCATCATCATCATCATCATCATCATCATTGGCGAGCCCCTCTCTGGAGCTGGCCGTTTCCACCGTTCGTTGCCACGAGGTCCTGTCCTGTGCTCGTCTCCATGCCGTGCTCAGCCCAAAGTTCAGAGGTCGGAGATCCGCCTCGACCGTTCGGGTACATGTATGCCTTGGTCGTCCGGGTGGTCTCTTCCAGCCCCTTGGTGGGCCAGCGATCAGAGCCTTGAGTGCCCTAGCGTGATCCTGCCTGGAGTCACACCGTGCAAAGTGTCCAAACATGCGTAGTCTTCGCGACTCGACCAACGCTGAGATAGGAGTCTGTCCTGTCGCGTAAAGGTATTGGCGAATGTAAAAGCGAGGCAAACGAAGGCACAGTTGATGAGACGAAAGCTACTGAAGATTCAGATACAAATAAAGGTAAATTAATCGAGCAACTGAAGATAAGCAACCAACCGGAGATGCATATGAAGATAAGAACGCAACAATACAGTAACTGTTGATACACCTTAATATGGGAGCGAATTATATGGGCTTTGTAAAATAAAAATTATCAGTTGTCTTAATCTATAATCTCGTGTAATTCATATTTGCGGGTGTCTAAGCACGGCGATGTAGTTTCGATTGTTCAGCCTTAATTTTATATCACTAATATTTATCATGTTTTGCAATGGTTAGACTTGTCCTGCATTACCTCAATTCAACATTTCGATCTCTGTCGTTTTCTAGATGGATTGCTTTAAAAATTCAGTCTAGAGATTGTTACCACGGTGTGCAAAGCAAATCAGCTCAACGCAAAGGTTTTGACATCCGGGGATTAGTTTAATTTGGGACTAACAGACTGATCTAATTGACTCTTTAAAAGTAATAATCGTGGGATTAGATCATATTACAATTATGTTGTCCTGTTAAAATGCACGATCGATTGCACGCCGCTTTTTAAAGACACCTTTATAACGTTATTTAGCGACACTAGATATATTTGACAGCGTACAAATATTTTACTCCTTCAAGACTGTTGCACTCAAGATAAATGCAACTAAACTAAATAGGCCTTTTTAAAAATGCTATATTACATTGGCTAGCGATATCTTGTGGCAGAAACTAAAGTCCATAGCATAGTAGCGTTTTGTTTCATGACAAGGCGTTATAGCAAACCTAAAAATTAAAAAAATGCTGCTTTGGCGACAACGTGGGTCATTTTTTGTAGTGGCATAGGACGCTCTTATTAGAAACCCATAATATGCAATGGCCCTGCGATAAAAGTATTTTCATGAAACACATAATGCTTGGAATCGTAAAAGTGTTTAAAACGCTGAATTAGAAAAACCGGAAGCGTTGCCCTGTATTGCTCAGAAACATTTGATTATGCATAATGATGGGTAATTAAAACTTTGCCAGTGCCCGCACTCAGGTGCTGCCAGGCCAGATTCTGAATAAAGGAGGAGGGCGACGCTAATTGTTTCTGCAACGACCCTGAGTCGGTAAACAGTTGCAACAGATCAAACAACAAGCCTAAAATAATTTTTACCGACTTTAATGGAATTTGTTGCCCTATGCTATTGACACATTCCGCGCCTCGTTATAAACATCCTTCTGTGTAACCTTGCTATTTAATTATAGTAATGTTAATAATAGTAATAAAATAATATTAATTATAATTATAATAACAAAAATGATCGCTGAAAATACAGATCAACATGCAAGAAGTTCTCCACTGACTACCTTCATCCAGCGAAATTCAATATCGGATATCTGCCTAAATCTTGCCCTGCCTGCTAGGCCTCTCATCTGTCTTCTTTTGAGGACTCGGTACTACTCGTGCGCTCCCTTCTTTCATCCAGGATTGGGACTGGCACTTTTATAGTACGTGCTGCATGGTAAGGTCATAATTTTATACGGCGGCAGAATCAAGACAGAAGCCGTTCAGTTGGTTTATTGATGTTTAATGGCAACAAGTCATCTCAAAGATGATCAGAAGACGCCATCCTAGGTTGTCAAGGTTCGATACTGGCGCTACGATGACACGGGAATCCTGTCAGTGGCGTCGTTTGGTAATATACCGAATAATGATGCTGTGCCATGGGATAGATGTTTAACGTCACCCTCCTCAGTATCCAAGATCCGACTGGCACTTCGAGATGAATTGGTAGAGTTAGCGTCGGCGTTATTAATTGCTGCATATTAAATATTATGTACCACCTACTACTACGTTGCCACCCATACTAAATGATAAATATCACATTTTCTCTTTGTTATATTGGAAATCCAATGGACAGGATTGACATTGGAACCGTGATAAGACTGAAGGATGATATGAAGCTTTGGATGAAGGAGCACCGTGCTTGATCCGGCCGAGCCTCGGTAGATATTATAAAAATATTCATCTTAAAAGAGGTGTGCGATAATTTTGAAGAATTCAGAATATTCGTGTGGATTGGTAACATAAGTTACTGTAATTAGAACATTAGATACATATTCTACATCAAAACTTTAAGCAATAATTAAATTATTGCTTAAAGTTTTGATGTAGAATATGTACTGTTTGTGACAATGTCATTGTATCTTTGATGCCATTGGTATGGTGATTCCTGTAGAAATTCATTAAAGTTGTGATCAATACCCTGGGTTGATAAATTTTATCAATCTTCAGAGTTGGTCACATCTTAAATGAATTTCTACAGGAATCACCATAGGTCTACCAATGGCATGAAAGATACAATGACATTGTCACAAACAGTACATAAGTAGAACAAAACAGGTATTCTTCCAAAGTAGTAGCAGTAGTCTGAGCTCAACGACACTGTAATATGAATGAATATAATAATTATTATCGTCGGACTCATCATTTAACCAAGCTTGGGACTGGCGCTGCCAGCGTGCACGCAGCTCCTTCGACACCTCTTTTAGGAATGCTTCTCGTCGTATAACTTTGGGAAATTGATCAAGTTTGAAATGAACAGACTTAAAACTAACTTTGAAAGGCGTGGTATAACATAATAATGAACGATTCAATTGGTATAGGATGTAAAATGCGGACGATTGTGTCGATAAGAAAAGAAACCTTTCACGAAATTTCTAACAAACGTGAGTTGACTTAAGTTGCTAAAGATAGGCTTACAACAGAAGATAAAAGGCAACTGAAAGTAGGCTACAGAAGAAGACAGGAAAGCAACTCAAGATACAGATGAAGATACGAATGCAATTAAATATGAAAATGAAGATGAGAATGCAAATAATACAACGGATGAAGATAAGAATGCAATCGAAGATGCAGATAAAGATAAGAATGTAATCGAAAGCACAGAAGAGGACAAAAATGGAACGGAAGATACAGATGAAGATACGGATACAATTGAAGATGTGGATGAACATAACAATGCACTTGAAGATGCAAGTGAATATAAGAATTTGACTGGGGATGCAGAAGAGGATAAGAATGCACACAAAGATACAAATGAAGACAAGATACATAAGTTGATTGGAGGATAAGAATGCAAACGAATATGATGATGAAGACATGAATGGAATTGAAAATGCAGACGAAGATAAGAATGGAACTGAGGAAGATACTGATGAACACAAGAAAGTAACTTGGAGTTGAAGATAACGATGTTGTTGAAGATGTAAATGTAGATAAGAATGCAACTGCAAATACAAGAACGAATAAGAAGAGGCAGATCAAGTATAAAAATGCAGCTTAAAATGCAAATGAAGATAAAAAAATCACATAAACTACAGATAATGAGACAGTTGATGAGAATGCATTGAATATACAGATGAAGTTAAGAATGAAACTGAAGATGATAATGAAACTGAAGATACAGATGCAACTGAAGATATTGATGGAGATAAGAATGCGCCTGAAGAAACACATGAAGATAAGAGAGCTAATAAATGATGATAGAGATCAGTATTTCAAAGGAAATAAATTGAAGCAAGACGATAAGATGTTTGATTTAGATTATGGGGAGAACTCAAAGTTACTTTCCTAGTTTTCATCCAGATCATCCCAAATGACAGATGCTAAGTAATAAACAAAATCCGATTATTCAATGGTGGTAGAAGGAAACAAACCCAAAATAGTTGGAAAACCCTGACTCTCCTCTTTTAAAAAAATGAATGTCTTTTGGCAACACTTCCTTCAGATAATGAAAAGGAAAAAAACCGTACGTAATAGCAGGATAGGACAAACATATTTGATATAACTTAACTGCGA
Organism: Lumbricus terrestris; assembly: GCA_949752735.1. Lineage (NCBI taxonomy): Eukaryota > Metazoa > Annelida > Clitellata > Crassiclitellata > Lumbricidae > Lumbricus > Lumbricus terrestris. The sequence continues at coordinate 37,008,597 of OX457052.1, forward strand.
TACTGTTTGTACTCTGACAGAGCCAGTCGAAAGCCAGGATAAAGAAGGCGGGCGACGCAAATAACCATTGCTATCAAATAAAGTCGTTAAACTGAAGCGACAACGACTGACTAAAATAACACTTAGTCTACTCGGAAAACATTATTTTAGACGGATAACTTTTCATCGTAATCGTAAACTGCAACTTTCAAGAACGCAACTCTAAAGCCAAGCGGAGGGCACCAGCTTATTCACGAGCGCTTAATGTCTCATTGGCTATGATTCGATGGCAAGAACCTCTCCTGTCGAATTCTCGTGGAAATGATGACTAGTGGACAAAAAGTTGGTTCGATATTCTTTGTGTCTGGTGCCTATAGCCAGACATAGATAATCGCATGAGCAATATTGAGTAAGCTTGCGCGTGAGTGACTTTAAGTAAAGCTTCTTTGGTTATCATAGCTCAGAAAATCAATACATAGATTAAATCCCATTCTGCCGTTGTTGCTGTTGTGGATGATACAGTGAACTAAATAGACACCTTAAAATGGAACCCACCGACGCTACAAATATGTTGCGTGCGCCCAAACACCAGTTAATTCACAACGCGTTCGTCTTGGTGCATATTTTATTTTATTTATTTTTATTTATTTCGCCATTTCTATAGCCCCCCCCCTTCAAGCTCAAGCTCACTACTCAGAGGCGCTCCCGACTGCAGGGCGGACACTGTATTGGAGTTTCACGCCGAAGCGCCCAGGCAATTGGGAGTGAAAACTTGCTCATGGTCCCTACGCGGCGACTTGATGTGGATTCGAACCTCGAACCTTCCGGCTTCAAGGCAACGACGCCACTACTGCACCACCGCGCCCCACATAATTTTATGATGCAATAGAGCTGCATTATGCCAAACAAATTTTTTAGAGGGTAACGGCCTCTCTTGTCATAAGCCCTCGTCAAATCTGGATCCATCCAAACGCCAGTTTCTGCGTTAAATCTACTAAGAATAATATTCCTTCACGAAGTCCCGACCAAACAGTGGCGGCGCTGCGGCATTTCATTTGACTATTTGTCTATTAAATAGGCAATTTGTCAAATGAAATGCCAAAATTTTTGGCTCGTGACCTGCCAATTTTTTGTAGAATTTATTTTATATCTTCTTTACATTTACTTATGAATTTCAAAAAAATTCAGCAGTTTTCATCGCCCACAATATCACTAGCGTTGTAAGGAAATTATTAGATCTAACTTACCTTTACGTATGATCTTATCTAGTAGGTCAACAGAGGTATATGTTGTAAACTCTAAAATCATTTATTGGCGGACTGCCGCTGCTACGTCCCTTAAAGAGTCATTGGAAAGAAAACGCAGCGATTCTGAGCGCCGAGCTTTTGGTACCTCAGCCGTAGAACTTGTCTGAAATGTGATATTTCCACAGGTCGTAGGACAACAAGCAACAACTACCTACACCTACCTCTAGGAGACTCTGCATAGCTTCTTCTTGAATTCCACAATTTCTGTAAGCTTGCGTCGCATAGAGGTGCATTCTATGAAATGTGCAAGTTTATTTCAGATACATATACCACAACATTCAAGTAAAGGCAAGGTCTGCGTCACCGGTCCTGACAGACAAAAGATGTAACTATTGCACATTATCTGCAATTCAGAGGATTGCTGTAAGAATGGCTAAACATCTCAATTTAGACACCCAAAAACGCTTTCTTCAATGTTATAAATTATGTCCTCCACGATCAAGATAGTACAGTTAAACTTTACTAGTTGCATATGCTTATTAGAATGTCGAAAACAACAACAAATCGTCACAAGATCGTGATAGTAATCGATTATTTATGTAGCGCCATTCATATTAGAGAAGTTCCCGATCTGGCCAGGTTTCAGGCGTCAGTGGAACTTACCAAAAGAAAGAGAGAAAACTGCCCTGATGATGGACTGAGGCGACCTATTATACCTAGCTAAAGAGACTCACAATAGCTAAACTCAGAGATTGGTCTGTAGAATTACACAGCAGTTGGACACAGGGACTTAAGACTGACGCGACGTTTGCCGCTTTATATTCGCTAAGATGCTCAGATGAAGTATTTTTATTAAATGGCCTTTTTCACTAGCTTTTACTGCACAGAATTGCTTCTACAACTGGACAGATCCATTTAGAACTGCATATTTTGTGTACAACTGCACGCTAAAAAAGCCCTGCAAAATACACCATAAAAAATTATAACGTTGTCATAATTTTATAATTGTTCTTTGCATTAGCCTTAACATAAAATTATTGTTCAATGTCATTAGTGTTCGTTGATTAACAGCAAAATGGTTAACAGTTAATAACATCAACTATACAAGTTATGTTAAATATTTTGCTTTGGCAGATTCTTTAATATTCTGCAGTAATTGTCACAAGAAATGTCACAAACCTGACTTGCAAACCTCAATCAGTATAGACATTACACGACGTGGGTATAATTTATGTCGCTCTGCCACATTTATATTCTGCAGTTACGATAATAATTAGTACTCTTGATTTCACTTCAGTCCATGATTTCGGTTTCAATTCTCTTTGTTTTAAGTTGGGAAACTAATCGAACGATTACCATGGAATAAAATGTCTTTATTTAGACACCCGTAAATTAGAATTTAAATAAACTATAAGTAATACAATTTGCTACAAAAGACATCTCACTTAGCCATTATCGCCCTTGTAGGTGCTGTCAAGAAAGAAAAAAAATCAAGAAGCTATGATCAGGACAGAATATGGAGACAAGGATAAAATCAGGATCGGGAAGGGGGTGAGACAAGGATGCATTTTATTATCTCCGTTCTTGTTTAACCTGTATGCAGAAAGAATAATACGAATGGCAGAGATGGATGATGCAGAAGAAGAAATAAAGATAGCAGGAAAAACACTAAACAATCTTAGATATGCAAATGATACTACACAATTGGCGGGGAGAAAAGATGATCTCGCGGAACTCATAAGAAGACTAAAGAGGGAAAGTCAAAACGCAGAGTTATTAATTTTCATCATCAAAAAGACTAAGATAATGACCACGGCGGAATGGGATACCTTCGAAATGGATGGAGAGGAGATAGAGGTTGTGACAAGTTTTTCGTTTTTGGGCTCAATGGTGGAGAAGGAAGGAAGATGCGATAAAGAGGTGAGGCGAAGAATTTCAATGGGCAAATCTGCAATGCAGAGGATGGAAAAGATATGGAGGGACAGGCATGTGAGCTTACAGACAAAGACGAGGCTTGTCAAAGCAATGATTTTCCCCATTGTGCTATAATATGGAAGCGAGACGTGGACGAAGACGAAGGCGTTGGATGACAACATTGCTGCGTGTGAAATGTGGATATGGAGAAGGCTGCTGGGAATATCGTGGAGAGAGAGGAGAGAACAAATGAATCTGTGCTCCAAGACATAGGTCAACTTAGAGGGGATATGTCATTGCTGCAGAGGATCATCAAACAGAAGCCGATGTTTTTCGGTCACGTGATGCGCACGGATGGACTGGAGAAGGCGATGATGCTGGCATGTGGAGAGGGTACAAGGAGAAGAGGACGGCCGAGGATCAGATGGATGGAGAAAGTACACAGGAGGACAGGGATGAATCTTGAACAATCGAGGGATGTGACACAGAACATGACGGTCGCTAGAGTTCCTCGAACTGATGGCACAAGGTGACAAGGTGAGGCGCTGTCAATTATATTCTAGTGGATGCGTATGTGCGTGTGTGTGTGTGTATGTGTGTGTGTGTGTGTGTGTGTGTGTGTGTGTGTGTGTGTGTGTGTGTGTGTGTGTGTGTGTGTGTGTGTGTGTGTGTGTGTGTGTGTGTGTGTGTGTGTGTGTGTGTGTGTGTGTGTGTGTGTGTGTGTGTGTGTGTGTGTGTGTGTGTGTGTGTGTGTGTGTGTGTGTGTGTGTGTGTGTATTTGCAGTTTAACGTCACTGTGTGGTAAAAAGGACCATTAGAGACGTCCTCCTTCTTTATCCAGGCTTGGGACTGGCACTGGCACTGGCAGAGTGCAACCAGTGGAGGAGTTCCTAGTGGATGACAAAACGCTCTACGTAACCACCTGTAAATCAGAATTAAACAAAGCAAATCGACTGCACGTCACAATTTCGAAGTACAAGTAATTCTGTTACGCGCGGGGGCGCCAGCTGTCCATAACTATTTCCTGCCCAATTAATGGGTTCCACGGCTGTGCGCTCCCCTGGGCGTTGTTGAGGGAGTCTGGGTCCCAGATCAAGGGTTTCCTGGTCGGTAAGGAGCCCCACCCTTCCCTGTAGGGTTTCCTTATTGTCAATGGTGGCCGGTTCAAGTCCTAACCTAGGGTGTGAGCTTCTCTGGTAACCTTCCTCAGGATGGGCCGGTATCGGACATATGTGCGCGGTGTCTGTTGAGAGCACAACAGCCCCTGTGATAGGGTGCTTATCTGGGTTCGATCCCTCAACATTTCCCCTAGCTCCACTACCCACTACACTTTCAGTTAGGGACTTAACTCTTGCCTCATTCTCTTCTTGGCGAGAATTCAGTCTGCCCTGTTGTACAGAAACCTGGCCTAATTCATCGGTTAAACTGGTTAGAATATCAGCCTGGCGCTCCATAAATTGTTCTATAGTTGCCATTTGTCGGTATATTAAAACCAGGTCAGGGTTTGCTGAATGGTCAGTCGTTCCCATATCAACCGTTTCTTCAGGACATCTCCTGTCCTCCTCGTGTCCTGTTTCCATCTCCAGTACCCCGTCTGAGTCACTGTCCGAGTCCATCGGGTTTTAATAGCAATAATTAATACACAGTTTCCTTATTTAAGCGTTATTTATTGTACAATTAATCGGGTGACTGTCCGTCGTTCATTATCAATTATTTGTACAGTAGTAGAAACGAAATCAATAGTAATGAGACGCTATCAAGGTCTTTTAAATACTAACTATGCTCCTTTACTAATTTAAGATTTATTCTCCCAGTTCACAGACTGAGTAGATTCAATTAAACAGCGTCAAAATTAGCAATGCAAGTTTTATCGATTTACACTTAATTCTGGTTCGAGCTCAATAGGTTAGCATGGCAATACTTCCCTGTTCCATTGATATATTCAAGACAGCCGATTCACGTTTCCCGTCTTGTAAGATTTATTGTGTCTTCAGCCAACGTCACAATATCTTCCATAAAATTTCGATTATTCGTTTAATCGGTGCCCGAAACGATTCATCATCATTTATCGACAAACCAATTACCAAGGAACCTTGTCCTCCTGGTTCTGGAAACTTGCCGGAGCCGGATCTGTAAAATTTTACCACAATTTAAGAAATCGATCGACATAGGTGTCACCCGTTCGATTTCCGTGTCCAGACTGACAGTTTGCGCGTTAATTTTGCCTAAGAAGACCGCTTCTTGGCGCCTAAAACATCGCGTGATGTCCAACCAATCAGAAATCGCACGTGGCGGAATATTCCATTGGCAAATGCATGGGGAAGCTAAATATAGCGATGACCGCATCGATTTGCGCTAAGCATAGCACCCATGAATTCGCAATAGAAATAGCGGCCTTACTTAAGTAAATAAGTAAGGTAGCCAGTAGCAACCTGGTTCGCTACAATTCCCGCATAGTAAAGCGGCCTGGTAAAAAAAATTCACTTTGTGATACAAGCATGACATTTGGTAATTGGTACATACTACGAACATGTGAGAAGAATGACGGAGCAAAGACTGCCAAACGCTGCACTGCATGGGCATGTGGAAGGAGAAAGAAGCAGAGGGAGGTAGAGGAAGACCTGGATGGACAACATCAAAGAAGATCTGAGAGAGAAGGGCACCAGCTTGGCCGAGATCGGAGAAACCATCAGAAGCAGAGAAGTTTGGAAGAAATTCATACAGGTCTCATCGTCATATCGATGACGGAGGAGAAGATAGAAGACATACTACGAACATGTCACAAGAAAAAGATTTGGCTATATGGCTATCGCAGATTTGACCCCTGTCACCGATTGCAGCCATTTTTCCAAATGGTCGACGGGTTTACAGATTTTATATTAACTCAGCTTCCTACATAGAATCGTCATCTTGGTGTCTAAACAAACATGGTTAGGGGGCGAGGATTCCAACAGAGCCATTGCAAATGTTCCCCCACAGCTTCAGTGGTAATAAAGGCAAAATATTTAATGCTTGATGCTGGGCTTGAACGATCCGTAGAACGCAGCACACGAAGTGAAGTGATAGATCAAAGTTTCCGCATTATTATATTTGGGACAAGGCAATGATGTTCTCATGAAGTCGCACAGCTAATACATTATTATAACTAGGTCTAACCAGAGTCTATATTTGGTCTTCATCTGGAATGGGCTTCCTCTGACCCCGCTCTCTTAGTAAAAATCAGGGATTTTTAACGTGCAGTTCTACACAAAATGTGCAGTTGTAAATGAATTTCTGCAGTTGTGGATGCAATTCTGTGTTGTTAAAGCTAGTTTTAAACAGGGCTGTAATCAAAGGCATACGCGGGTACACTGCGTATAAAAATCAGGGTACACGGGTATACGCGACTAAATCACCGTACACGCGGCTGTTTAGGTGTATTTGTTTATGAAATTCGAAGCGAAAGACTAAAAAAGTCATCATATTGATTTTTTCGGACGGAAAATGGAAAAATTGTTGGGCTGAAGACAAAAAAGTCATGAGAAATTTCGTACCCAAAAAGTCGATTTTTCTCTCGGCACGGAGGATGAAAAGCAAAGAAAGGAGTTGTGCAGTTCTATAAATTCCTTTAAAAAAGCCTCATAAAAATCATTCTCAGGCTTTCCTCTCTCATCCTAAAACAGTTTTATTTGACCGCGCTGAAGTTGGGAGCGCCTCTGAGTAGCCCTTTAAGCGGCGCTAAATAAACACATCTAATGAATGAATGAATGAATAAAGCGATGGATAACAAACGCATCAATCGTCTCGTAAATTTACTGTCAATTCGACACCTTTATAAAGGTCTTAACTTTATATATATAAAAGTTGCGATTGCATATTTGGGTGAATGCTTTGACATGCCATACTTTGACGATGATAACGCTATCTGTTTAGGACATGATAAATATTATAAACACGAAACTATTAGAAAATAAAATTCGGTTGTCGATATATTTAATTCAAAATTGGTGCAATAAAAATGGTTTTAAGATATCTATTAATAAAACTACAGGAGTCTTGTTTCAAGGACGAAACATATTTCACGGATTGCTATAAAACTTGCTCCAAAACATATTAAGATGGAAAATGAGGTCAAATTTTTAGGAGTAATTTTTGCGTACACAATGCGCTCACACCGCCTGACACTGTCAGTCCCAAGGCGTGGAAAACGAGGAGGAGGACGAGACATCGGTCTATGGTACCAGAATTAATAGAATAGAGATGAGGAATATAGTAGTCTACTCGACTTAAAGTAGCGACAAGCCGACAACTGTCGACAGATTGCGTCGAAACGCCAGATGAAGTCTCTGGTTTTGACGCAATCTGTTTTGAATAACACCCGGGTTCGACTCTGAGTCGCACCTCAACATTTTCATCACGGTAACATTTCCCATAGCTGCCCTTTCGACACCCGGATGAGAGGTCGAATGCTGCATATTTCCGGTTGTATAATGAATGGATGTATTGATGTGGTTCGAAGAAAATCGCCAACGTCGTTTGTGTTCAGTCAGTGCCAGTCCCAAGCCGGAAGAAAGACGGAGGGTGACGATAATCGACTCAACAATGATACTGTGTCGTTAAATAGCAACCAATCGACCAATGGTGGGCAATAGCCTACACAATGTCAGTCCCATGACACAATGTCAGTCCCATGACACAATGTCAGTCCCATGACACAATCCATTATACGCAATTTTACATCCAAATTTTAATTCGCCAATTTCGCCTATAGGTTACATTATTCGCAATTTTATATGCAAATTTAATAGTTAGGATCAGGGTTAAGATTAGGGGTGGGGCTACGGATAGGAGTAGGCCTAGGCTTATGACTAGGGTTAGAGCTGAAGTTCTAGGGTTAGGGTTAATCCTAACCCTGGCTCTAACCATAACCCTAATCCTAACCCTAACCTATAACCCCACTAAAAACGGTGAGTAAAAATACAAGAATTGTCAGATGAAACGCAGACAAAACTTCGTCAGGTGAATTAACCGACAAGTACCCATCGTTTGTTGGCAAAGTTCGTCTTCGCTTTTCTTCATTGCTTTTTAAACAGTTCTCACCCGTACGATTCGAACCACATTTGCTATTAGCCTACTTTTGCGCAGAACCGGGTTTCTGCTATTACTTATATGGCTTATATAATATTTTAAAAGGTGTGTAATAATTTAGAACAATTCCATTAAAAATTCAATTCTTCTTTTTCACACGAAGCAAGTTAATTTAAATAGCACATAGATTGTAAAATAAACATAAGTAGTTAAATTTGTTAGGTCATACTACGTGATTGAGCTGTGGATAAAAATGATTATTTTTGTATACAGTGTTCCAAAACCTTGAATTCACGCAACTTAACCGTCTCCAACTCATGTAAAATTCACTATCTAGAGCCGTAACCACTACGCCGGTCACAAGTAATCTCAAGTTCTCCAACCGAGCAATATCCAACACAACACCTCGCCTTTTGGAATGATTTGCCTGCTGAATTCCGATCTTTTTCAGTTTCCCCATCGTCATTACTTATCACACACCATCCCATTCCTCTGGCTTCTATATCCATCACGCCTCGGGCTTTCTGTGATAATATTATAACATGATAATAATGTGATATGTCATTATTTTTGTAATTGGATTCTAAGCAGTCCATAGTAAGTAATAGAATGTTCGCCCTCCCGTTATCAAAGTTAAACGCGGACTTTTTCTATTATATAGACAAGTTTATAACTTTTTAAGGGTGTTTTTGTACAGACCATTTTTCACAATTTTAGCATCGAATTGATAACGTTAGTCCCAAAAGGGTAAGCGGCTGAGATAATTTTTTTATTTGTTGATTTATTTTCAACGACGCTAAGTCAATGCAGAGATTATTAAAATCGCCCACCTCCTTCTTTATAATTTGGGCTGGCACTGCGGCGGTATGACAGCGTCGGCGTTCGAAATCACATTTCCTCGACAGCTTTCTTGTTTTCTGTTTAATACTGCTTTGTCTGTTTTAACCACATATTAATTTACTTATCTACACTGTGTCCAGATGAAAAGTAAAGCACAAAAAGTGTCATAACTCAGTCAAACTTTTGGGATCTGTCATTAAATTTTAAATACAGCAACTGTTACAATGACCATATTTACACGAGATCCTAAAGCCGGTTACAAATAATCGTGAGTTTTTCAAATGTATGAGCGTTTGAGATGCAGCCCCGAAAAATTGAACTTTCCAACTTTCAGGAAAGGCAGTAAATTTCAGCTATAATTATGTTTATTCAAAATGAACTCCTTGTTCACGAGCACACGACCGTAGACGTAGTAGCGTTACAGGAGTAGCTGTTCCGGGGTTTCATACTCGCAGCTGTGGCCGCATAACAGTCCCGACCTCGATCCGGGCACATTCATTCATTCATTCCGAAAACTTATATACCGCCCCTTCAGAAGGCCTGCTCAGAGGCGCTCCCAGTCCAGCCACAGCGAAAAAGATAGGTCTTGAGCAACTTGTAGAAAGCAGGCAAATTATTCCGAGGTAGTAAGCGTAGTGCAAGCGGGAACCCATTCCATGTGGACGGGCCAACAACCGAGAAGGCTCGACGCTGTCTGGTAGCAGAGCGGGTACATGTACTGGAGGAGCGCGTTTTCGGTCCCGTATTCATGACATCGATATCCAAAGAGTGCGTCTGCTTGAAGACTGACAGCTGTTTGACTAAGTGACCATTGACCGGACCATTAAACAGTAGCGTCCAAGTCTACGGTCGTGTGTTCGTGAATAAACAGGACATTTCATAATTCATATTTTTATTCATATTTTTTATAATTCTTTTTTACGATCTTTATCAATGTTCCTGGAGGAAAACGAACTGTTGCTACTGACAAAATTTTGAAACGAATTATATTGCAATGTGTCCTGAAACTGCGTGACATTAGATCTTCTGGTTCATTCTACGAGGGGTATTAGTGAATGAATGAACACAATAATCCATTGCTTCCACTCTCTCCCGTCTCTACATGTATATTCCGCTGTGCGTTTATGTGTCCATGCGTCTGTCCGTCTGTCTGTCCGTCTGTCTGACTGTCTTCAACGACACATTCAGCTGGGCTTGGCCGTGCCGTCGCGTTGTGCACCAACCCAGGCTCCAATTATGTATAGTTTGCAACAGTGAATATCATTGTTCACTGTGGAACCACGTTTTATTGGCTCATGTTCTTTTGACCATGTTACGACGCTAGCTTAAGCTGGTTGCAGAAGTTATGCCTACTGTTCATAACGCTGGCATTAATGACTGTGGTCTCAGCTCTCACCGGTTAAGACAGAAACATCTTTGGCGACTTATTTTTAAAAAAAAGGATAAAAATTATGCCGATTTCTGAATAGGCAAGAAAACCTCTGAAGGCTACGTAAATCAGATTGACCTAAAGATTTCGATCGTGAACGTCTTAGCTAACCTGGGATCGAACGCCAACGAATTGCTACAGTTTAAGATTTGCATTAAGTCGCTTAGCCTTTTCCTGACAAAATGTTCCGAATCTTGTCAATTGCGCCTGCTTTCGTAATCATCGTTGTTTTGAAGTTGACAGTTGGCAAGTAATCATACAGATAGGCCTATTTTGCTAAATTTATTTTATAGACCTACAGTCAAGCTAACGTAAATTGCACCAAAGTTTAATTCGCTAACTGAATTTCAGTTGTCTTCACGTAAATGAGATGTCGTTTGCACTGCAACGTTTCTCATCTATTTAAAAATAGTTTTAACGTGTTTTGATTTAGAATAGGTTTAACATGCATCCCAAGGAACTCCATGCTGCCTGTTGATCGGACGGAACTCAGCATTTTCAAGTTTTTACTGTAGGTTTAGTTCTTTATGTTGTAGGTCATATTGTGTTGGTGCAAAATTGATTGTCATCAAAAGATGTCAGATGATACCTTCTTCAACAGACCTGCAAAAACCGCAGGCTCCAGCGCACGGCTATTGAATTAGGCATAATTTACACGTGTATGCGAGTTAGAGAACATGCCATCATGATCAATTCATGCCTGTGGTTGGTAGGCCTATTGTCGTGTGCATAAACGTCTGTTGTATAGGACTGTGTTTACTTATGATGTATAACGTTTTTGCTTCAGGTTCCGAAGAGTCATTAAGTCATGCAAGCTGTCAGTTGACGAACACTTGCACTGAAAGAACGACGGTCGATTTGACAAGTGAAAGATCAACCGCATTGGAGATCATTGACAAAGATGCAATCAAAATTGACGTTTCATTGCAAGCAGAAAGTGAGTCACCAACAGAAGTTGCGTGCAACAGTGAAGCAACACAGGATACTTCACCTTACAAAACAGCATCCAACGCTGCAGCTACACAAATCAATGAAGCAACAGGAAAAATTTCTGATACACCAATCACAACGACACCAACAATGGCAAAGACAACGGATAGTAAGTCGCCAAATTCCTTTCAAAGTGACCATAGTACGATTTAATTAAATTAATAATAATTGACTGATTAGTCTAGAAACATTATTGTCATTATAATTATTGTTACCTCAGAGCTTTTTAACGTGCAGTTGTACACAAAATGTGCAGTTCTAAATGGATTTTGCGCAGTTGTAGAAGCACTTCTGTACAGTTTACTTTACTAGCAAAAAATGATTGTTGTTCTCCGATTGGAAGTGATTTACCATGAAGGAATGAAGGAAAAGAAGGGGTTGTGCAATGTGCAGTTATAAAAATTCTTTAAAACCAGCCCTGGCCACTTTCATTATTATGGCCCATACTCTTATAAATGTCAGGCGGAAAGATATACCGATCCTGCTTACCCTCCGCGTTTCACAGCCAGCTCTTAACCAATTATTATCTACCGTGGCTGAAAATATTCAACACAGCAAACGTTATGATGTGAAATGTCTTCGACTGAGGCCCAAATGGCATAATCTCATTGAGTCTAATCCGTTCACCGAAAAAATGGTTGATTAATAGATGATAGGCCTACGTTGCTGTAAAAAATCATTGAAGTGATGGGAAACTGATTGCTTCATTGGTTGATGTGTTGAGATTGTGATTAGGCTACTTCTTCTGGTTGGAACTGCAAACTTGAGTGAACCTAATAATTATAAAACCCTTACCGGAAAAGAAACCGAACAAAAGTTTATTCTACACTAGCTGAAAGAAGATTATTGTATTGTATTTTATTGTATTTAAACATTTATAAAGCGCCTCTCGTACATGACATTGTATATAGAGCGAAGCGTTCAGAGGCGCTCCCAGTGCGCAAGGCCCCACGAGAAGAAACTGGTTTTGAGAAGAGACAAGGCAAAAAGGTGTACAGTGACAATAATGCATAATTGATTTTAAATTAATTGATTATTTTAAATATAATAGATGTTATAACTAAGCATTAATAGTGCATATTAGTTTTAATCAAATAATTGATTAATTTACGTATCATACTGCGGTAATTATCTGATGCTCCATGCATGAGAGCAAAGGTAGCGTGCATCAAAACTCAATCAAACTGTATAATTATACTCTTTAGCTTAATGACAAATTTCTGTATAATATGTCAAAGATGCACTATTATAATTATTATAATGTGAAGTTGAATTCCCGTTGATTGCTCATTCGTTAGACACTGGCGATTGGTCTTAAGCAGATCTACTCCTATAGAAACCGACCTATCCACGCAATTACTGAATATTTAAGCATGGCACATGCCGGTGTGGCTTTTGAAAATTAAACGCCTGCAAAAATTCTCTTTCAGTCTTGAATCTGCCTGCTGAATCAAATTGCGGCTGAAACTTGATCAAAAGAGTCATAGAATGGCCTTTATTCGGGGTATCTAGAATTAAAATTTTCCCTTTGACTACCAATTATAGGAATCTCAGAAAATGTAGAGCTACCACTGTTTCACCCTCTATGACAACTGTTCATAATTTCTATTGTTCTAAATTGCAGAATACGCCATCGGTTTGGTCTCAAGGATTGATCCAATGTTGTGTTTCCCTCTTTCGGTGGTCACTGTAAATGAATTCATCTACGTACTGTGTAGAGGACCGGACCCTACTTTCACTCTCCGAGCTCACAGCGTTAGCATTCCGCACGATCTGCAAATGATAATTGTTGTGGATGAGATTCAATGGTCTTTAAATATGGTTTTCATTGAAAACACAAGTGCTTTATACATTGCTGATAATAGTTGCAATTGTATCTGGAAAATAGATACGCGTAACAGTAAAGTTGTCAAATGGCTGTCAGGTCTGGGTTATGGATTCAGTTTCTCGGTGGCCAATGATAATCATCTACTGGTTCTTACGCATCCAGAAGTTCATTCTCATCTGGAAATCTACGATCAAGACGCGAAACTCGTACGAAGTGTTTCACTTCCCAACGACCTTGGTCAAGCACATACTGTTATCCAGAAACCCAATGGAGAATTCATCGTAAGCCACAGGTCAAAAGACGACAATGGCATGTGTTTAAGTTTCTTGGACATTGATGGACAAATTATTGATCAGTTTACGCTCAGAGTTGCAGTTGGCTTCACTGATGTGCAGTGCTTAAAGTGTAAAAAAAGAAGTGCCAGGACGCTGAATTGTATAATTGGTCGTCAGTGGCGGCGCCGAAGGCGCGAGGCTGCAAGTGCCGAAGGCACGAAGCCTATGCCGACTAGGGGGTCTGAGGGAGCGTCGTAAGCTCCCCCAGCGGGGTCTGGGGCGGAGCCCCAGCGACCGGCGCATTTTTAGCTGTGTCGACCTCAAATAGAGCCATTTTAGACTCTTGTTTGCCAGCTATTTGTGAACAATAAAGTCGCGAAAACTTCAAGAATAAGTCGTTTTTCAGTGTTGCAAGCTACCAGGATAACAAAAAAATAAAAAATTTATTGTAAAAGATAAAGGTTTTGTATTTACCGTAATCACAACAGTTAAAAGTTTAGGTAATTAAGAAGCTAAGACAGCGGGGTCTGGGGCGGAGCCCCAGCGACCGGCGCATTTTTTAGCTGTGTCGACCTCAAATGGAGCCATTTTAGGCTCTTGTTTGCCAGCTATTTGTGAACTGCATGGACGCCGTCCTGGCAGACATGGACGACCGTCCTGGCAGTGCTGGCCAAATAAGTCATAGGACGGCGTCCTGCCTCGAAAATAAGTGCCAGGACGCCGTCCATGACCGTCCTGGCACACTTTAAGCCCTGCTGATGTGCTAGTGTTCTACGATAAATCATCGTATATGTATGCAATAGAAATGTTCAGTAAGAACGTACACAGGCGTGATAAGAAAACTGGAAGCTGGAACTTAACTGAACTGCGTGTAATTAACAGCAGTTCAGATGAGAAAAACTTTGAAAAGATTGCAGGCTTCCGAAACAATGATGGATTTATTATCAGTGGAATCCAGGAAATGCCATTTTATAAGCAGTTTGGGAAATTGTTTTGGGATTCGGACAGCAAAAACCTTATTGTGGCTGAAAATATCTTAGGGAATTTATATTTATTTGACACAAAATGTCTGACTGGGACTAAAATTGGTCGAATTGAGAATCACCGGTTCGAATCTTGGCCCTATTTTGAAGGAGAAAATAGGTCGCATTACGACACAAAGAAAAGGCAGATCTTTTTTGTTTATTGGAATGGTGTATTGATTTTGTCATTAATCAAAAACTAATCGCCCTGAATATGAATTTCCACATTTTCTAAGATTATACTTTCCAGCAGCTTTGATCAATCACCTCCTTCGGCTGCTCATACCTACAAACGGTATCTACAGCCACGGAGTGTCTGCAGCAGTTACTCTTCTCGCTGCCTTAACAATAATTGTGAAGACATAATAAAGTTTCTGATATAGCAATGGGCCCAAATTGAATGGCAATATGCCGGTCAGCCCTAGGAAACTTTCGTGCATTTAAGAGTTTTCTTTAAACGTGTGGCTAACTAGCCTATGACCATTTCTGCACTGTACTACTACTACTACTACTACTACTACTACTACTACTACTACTACTACTACTACTACTACTACTACTACTACTACTACTACTACTACTACTACTACTACTACTACTACTACTACTACTACTACTACTACTACTACTACTACTACTACTACTACTACTACTACTACTACTGCTACTGCTACTACTGCTACTACTGCTACTACTGTTGTTGTTACTTCAGGGAAGTATAAATAATTAGAGTTAGACTTATTGAATTCGTTATATATTGACTGTTGTTTTAGTCAGCGAGAACCACTGACACAGAATGTATTTAAATTAATGTAGTCAGCTAGAAGAACTGACGCAGACTGTATTTATTTTAATTTCGGAAGTGAATCCGATTTAGGTTGAATTTAGCGAACATTACCGAAACTCTTGTCAGACACTTATGAATATTGTAGCTGCTATTGTACTCACACTGTTGTGAATTAGTAGATGACACGTCAAGAATTGTAACTGCTATATTTGCTATAATTTGACTGTTTAATTTGAATGCTAGTTAAAAGATAATAATAATAATAATTGTGAAAATAATTAGAAAGCGAATCTTGCTACATGGATAACTTTTGCTCAGACAATGAGGGGGAAAGCCCTGCGCCATGTAAGACTCCCTCAAGAGAGGACGCTCAAGATGAGTCGTTTGACTCAAGGTTTGGGCGGTTGACTGACAGAACTGAGACATTTATGGAGCGCCAGACAAATAAGTTGCAATATCTACCCATGGAACCAATGGAATTCTCCTTATCTCCATTAAAATCTGCCGAGTGGGAGGCGAACCCAGATGAGCACGGGAAAAAGGGTGCTATCGCTCGTCGACCAACAGCCGTGGATATATGTCGGAAAACTCCTGGTACGAAGGAGGGGTAAACCCCTTTGTTTCACACCTTCCAGTAGGAACCTTGGTTCCAACTAGTGAAGTCCTACCCCTTCAGCAGTAGGCTACGCTGCCTCGCTAGTGGCCACTTCAGGAAGTAGGCCAGTAAGTAAAGAACTAGACGCAAGAGCTCCTGGCCCTCTAGCGAGTAACGCGGGCGTTATAATTATTATGATCAAGCGATTCAATGCAGTTGCATTCCACGGTGCCTTTCCAGCGCAGGATCTCTACGACGATTAGGTGCTGCTCCAGATGTCTTTATTCTGTTCTTAATTAATATTTAGGTCCCTGAGGGATCCTAAATTCCTCGGGCCAAAAAAAGAATAAAAATTATATACTTGATAGGCGTTCAACCAAGGTTGTCGGACAAGCTACCGAGAATGAAAGGTGCTGTCGCGTAGCAATCCACGAGCGGGGTTTCAACAGTTTCAAACAGTAATTTTATTCTATTTTGTTAAAAAATACAAGTTTCCAAAAATTGTTTAACGCTCTTGATGCGAGTAGTGTATCGGTTTAATTAAGTTTCAATAATTTATTAAATTACTAATTTAATTATATCACTTTTGCCTTGTCTTGCCTACGTTTTGTCAGAATAAAGTAAGAAGCATAATTTTTAAGTGATTTGGAGCTTGATACAAGACTATTGAAATAATGCATCCAAAATTAATACTGGTTTTGGAGTGTGGAGCCGCAAACGGACACTGTACGAAATGTGATCTTTTATCTCTATAGCGCCTCTCCAGATAGCGATTCGTCAAAAGGGATAATACGTAGTAGCCTATAAGTCATAATGCAGTCTTATGAGCTACTAGGCATTATGAACCTGGGATAGATATTAACTTTTATATAGCAATGTTTAAAACACTTGTAAAGGTGTGTAACTGGAGGCACGTGAGGTTGTATTATTTAACAATTATAGTGTTTACTACCACGTTGTTTGCGACTTGACCTTTCAATTTGTTTTATCAAACTCTCTTCGTTTCCACCTTCCCCATCCGCACCCTCCTCCACCTTTAACCACAAAACAAACAGAGTTCCTCAGCTGTCATAATTATATACATTTGATACGGTGGACTGGGTTACATCCAAAGTTACTCTATAACTACTCGAACACTTAAAGTCCTAAGTCTGGATGAATGGAGGACTAAGGCGCATAGGTGCAATCACGTCCTAAAAGTTGGGGGACCATAATAATAAAGTTAGGGGGACCACTCAAAAGTTGGGGGGACGCGTCCCGTGGGTCCCATAGGGTGGTTGCGCCTATGCTAAGGCGACGCTAATTATCATTCTGAGGACACTGGAACGGAAACAAATCTGCTATGCTGCGCTGCTAGTCGGGGTTAAAACTGAGACGTCCATTGTTTTCGTATTGATTTCTCAAAACATTGCATACATCGTCCGAGAAGTAATAGGCCCTGTTTTCGACTGGCATAACCAGAGAACGGGCCTTGGTTGAGCCAGCTTTGATTTAAGGACGAATGATGATGTTGACGATGACGACGACGACGACAATAGCAACGACGACGATGACAGTGACTGAAAATATATTAGGAAACATCAAAAAGAGATACTCGAGCGACCAGTAGGCTACGTATTGGTCAATGGGAAGCCCCATTTTAATGACTGTTCACGAAATGTTGTCTGTTGTCATTAGATATTAAGTTGCTTGGTCCTGAACTGCATCGGACATTGCTGGTATTGTATTAGCTCGATCTGAAACCAATTAAACGATTTTTTTATTGCTCTTGCAATGTTGACTATTCCGACGCACAGTTAACTCTCTTGTTCGCTAGTTCTGTCAATCGATTACCGCTTCAAAACCAGAGAGCCCACTTTGACTCCACTCACGTCTGAAATGGTTTGCTATGTGCTGAATGGAGGAGTAGCGATATTATAACATTCAATTTACAATGAATGGCATGTGACATTGCATACCCTTAGACGAAGGTGATGCGAAAAAATGAATAATTTGCACTTGCTAGGGAAACTCTATGGCAGTGCTGTCCAACTTGTGGTGAACGGTGGTGTAGGGGTATATTCGGTGAACTGGGAGAGGCAGGTTACGGGTTCTATCCATCTCAAGCCGCCGCGTAGGGACCCTGAACAGGTCCTTCACTTGCAATTGCTATGGCTCTTCGGTTCGGAGTGAAATTTAGATTAAGTGTATGGGCTGTGTTCTGGAGCGCCTCTGAGTAGTAATCTTGAAGAGGCGCTATAGCTCTGAATCAAGTATGTAAGTAAGCATGTAAGTATGTATGTAAGAGCGTTTGAATCATAGAGTTCTACCTGTTTTTAAATACTCATACATACATGCATACATACATAGTTATATACTTACATACTTTCTTACATACACGGTTCAGAGCGTCTGAATAATAGAGTTCTATAATTATGTTTACTATTTATTGTAATTCGTTGATTGACTCCTCGTGTGTATAATGGGCTCGATACTGAATATTACCAGTCTAATGTGCAATATTTCACTGACCAATGTAATTGTATGATTTCCCATCACCTATACACTAATAGCTTCATGTTAGTCAGTATTCAACGGGACGCGGCGGTGCAGCGTCTGTGCCTTCTTACCAGATGGATGCAGGATCGAATCCCCCTTAATAAGGGACTGCTTAGCGAAACTGCAAAAGTTCATCGCCTACCGTTCTCTGCCGGACAACACCACATCCATCTAAATTGTCTAATCCCCGGGTGGCAGAAAATTCATTTTCAGCACTACTATCATAATCATCATCAGCAGCAGCAGCATCAACAGCAGCATCATTACCATCATCGTCACCATCACCATCATCGTTATCATTTATCATCATCATCATCATCATCATCATCATCATTCTTTTCAAGGAGCAATTGACATTTCAAAAGAATGTGTGCTTTTGTAATTTAACGAATGAATAAGCGTTGTTTGGCTATACATTAAGTGCGCCACGGCAAAAGATAAATTCATATATAATTAAAGGACAAATAATTTCCTCAAATAATGAACGAGGAACATTTTATTACTAGACATAAATACTCTGATTAGATGTAATGAAAAATATAAGTCAATATATCATGCAAATATAGTGGAACAAATTATAGAACAATATCAATAGTCAATATCTTAGTTATCGGCTAGGTCAAATTTTGACGTAGTTCAAAATCGAAACTACAAAATTTGATTTTCACATCTGTGACTTAATGTTTTCAGCAAGAGAAAAGCAGATGGCGATGACTAACTACATGCACGTGCAACCGTAATATGCTTCGTTTTCATCTTTGCCGACCGGTGAAGTTAGTTCTTTTCAAATGTCCACAAATGCAAAATTTCCGAAGAAATCCGAATAAACTGATTGCAACTTGTATCGTAATACCAGCCATCCCGATGGAATCGACCCATTTGGTTCCACTTTAGAGGTTTTGTGTCAGGAGGATATATCTCAACTAAGAATCTGATGTAACTATTGAACCAAAGCAGATTTACGAACTTCGTGTGTATTTCTTCCACAAACTGTCTGATTCTGATACGCCGGTTTTGGAAAACCTCTACTGGAGCAGATTTCTTTATCGAGTCGCTGCTGATGGTGACCGTAAGATCAGTTGCTTTCCTGTCTCGAGTATATTCGTCAAACACGTATAAGTGTCCATACCACGTTTCAACCACATATACAAAGTGGTCACTATTCGAGAACCATAGAATATCGCGGAAGTAAGGGCTGATACTAAACTCGCAGATGATTCGACCTTTGCTGGTGAAGAAACTTACAAAGCTTTCCATGAAATATTCTGATCTGTGAGCGACGATGTAATCTCCATTAGGTTTCTGAATGATGTGGAATGTGTGTTGTATGTTCATGTTAAGTGATGCTCTGCTTACGAGTTTCGCGTCTAGATCGAAAGTCTCGAGGATCATCGTGTATTCACTTTTTCCCTTCTTCAATAGTATATGATTATCCATGGTTACTGATATTTCAGTGTATGCTTTAAGTGGAAGAAATCTAGAGACATTATACGATAACCATAGCTCAACTTTAAGGCTATCAGTGTCAATCTTCCAGATGCACTCGCACCATGTGTCATGGACGAAAAAAAGACTCGTGTTGTCAATGGCAATCACCTTTACAGGATCGCTTACCTCCTCAATAACATTTATCATCAGAAGGTCATAGGGAAAGTGATCGTCGAAATAACATAAATTCAACTTACGCCGACTATTCGGATCGCGATCACGATCACGATCGGGACTGTGTATATCGGGACTGTATATTTCACACAGTGCGTAGATGAGTCCCTTCAGCTTTATCACATTCCCGTAGCAAGCAACATTTTGACTGAACTTCCACACCGAACTGGTGTTGTATTCTGCAATTGGAACCATGAAAATGAACTTGCTCTGCCAATAATGAATTATATCGCGTATTGATATTTAATTCATTGTTGAAGTTAATTCCTGATAGCAGAGTTGAAAAAGTATAATTCCGAAAGAAGATAAAATGACATATACAAGATGTCCACAATATGGCGAGAGCTCGAAGAGGACGCCTTAACGAGTAACACGTGACTAAGGGATCCTACAATAACTAATAGTACATACTGTCGTTATTCCAACACCCCCACTCGACAGTAACCCCATCTAACATTAGTTATCAATTATCAAGGCACAAGCCAATCTTATCGCTTAAGTTACACAGCTTGTCCCTTGTTAGTGGCTTGGTCATTATGTCTGCTAACATTAGATCACTAGGGCAATACTCCAAGTTAATTATTCCACGAAATTGTAAATCTCTGTAAACTGTAAGCCTGCCAAGTTAGCATCGACATATCCAAACAGTTTTAGATTTCCAACAGCTTCGAGCTTTAACTTCAAGTTAATTGTTCCCTTCAGATATCTGATAACTCTCTTTACTGCAGTCCAATCACACTGACGTGGTGTATTGACTTTCCGACATAGAATAGAAACTGCGGCTGCAATATCCGGTCTTGTTGTAGTAGCTATGTATAACAAAGCCCCCACTGCTTGTCGATATTGTTCATTTGAACTGAGCAAATTTTCTTCTCCTGTTATGTTTAAATAATCCACATGCATTGGTGTTGCACACACGTTTGCATCCTTTAAACCATAATCAGATATAATTTCCTGAATTTTGTTGATTTCAGAAATCAAGTAATTTCCTTGTTTGTCCTTTTCAATTTGAATTCCCAGGTATAAACTGACTTCACCTAAATCCTTGATTTCAAATTGTTGACTTAACATGTTTGCTGTTTTCCTGATCATTTCTGCACTTCCACAGATCAGCAGATCATCAACATATAATAATAATGTAAACAATCATGTTGTCACACTTCTTTGTGTACAGACACAAATCAGCTTCACTTTGCTGGAATCCATCTGATTTCAAGATAGAGTCTATTTTCTGATTCCAACTTCTGGCTGATTGCTTTAGTCCATATATTGCTTTCTTTATTTTGCAAACTCTTTGCTCTTGACCAATTTCTGTAAATCCTTGTGGTTCATTCATGTACAGTTCTTCTTTGATTTCCCCATTCAGAAAAGCTGTCTTGACATCAAAATGATTCACTTTCAAATTCTTTGATGCAGCTACTGTCAACAATGTTCTCAATGTTGTATGTCTGGCTACTGGTGCAAATGTATCTTCGTAATCCTCACCAAATTTCTGAGAGAAACCTTTTGCTACAAGGCGTGCTTTATGTCTCATATTTCCTTTGGCATCGTGTTTTAACTTGAACACCCATTTGCAGTCTATTGCCTTCTTTTCTGTTGGAAGATCACACAATTCCCAAGTTTCATTTTCTTTGTGTGAATCCATCTCTTCTTGTGCTGCGTTTATCCAGTTTTTCTGTTCATTTTCTGGTAACTTCTTCATTTCATTCCATGATGAAGGTTCCTTTCTGATTTCATTTTGGACCATTAATGAAAGTCTTTCTGCTGGTATGCCTTTGTTACTTCTGGTTGATCTTCTGGGTTGATTGATATTTTCATCTGTTAATCCAGCATCTGCTGTTTCAGTTTTGTCAATTTCCTTGACATGATTCTCATTCGCTTCTTGTTCAAACTTGACCATGTTCGCAACTTCAGGAATATTCTTACATGACAACTTGTATAAATTGTTTTCAGATTTCCCAACAGCCAACAACTTTCCGTTGTATTTTATTGAACACTGGTTACCTGAAAATTCAATTTCCTTTCCTTTGTTTGCCAATTGCTTTACTGATAACAAACTTCCTGTTAATCCTTGTGAATATAAAACATTTGTGACTTTGATTCTATTCACTGTACCATTGTCTAAAATGCATTCCAGAAAACCATTTCCAATTCCGTCTGCAATTAGACATGTTCCATTAGCAATGTAAATTTTGTCAGATTTCGTTTGATCTAATTCCTCAAAGAAATTTAAATTGTTTGTCATATGGGTTGTGGCTCCGGAGTCAATAAACCAGTCACTTGTTCTTTGACCAATACCAATTGTAAAACTGCTGTGATTAGTGTCATCGTTGCCTGGATCACTCAATCTTTCTGTTGCGACATTTTTCGCTTTGTGTTTTAATTTTGGCTGTTTATTTTCTTGCTCCATTTTTGCCTTCCATACTCTGCAGTCCCTTTTTAGATGGCCTGCCTTTTTACATACGAAACAAGCTCTTGTTTCTTTGTCTTTGTTCTGACTGTCTTGTCGATAGTTGGTGTTATTGTTAGGTCTTGTATTCCTTGAGTACATTGCTGATTCAACTTTTGTTTCTGTTGAGTCATCTTCTGAATCTTTCTTTCGCTTGTATGCATGCACAAGCTTGTTTTTAACATATTCTAGAGTAAGTTCATCTTCCTCTCTGGCTTCTAAAGCTGTTATTAATGTTTCGTACTCATCTGGTAGACCACAAAGCAACAGAGTCGCCACCTGTTGTTCTGTTATTTCTTCACCAACACCACGCAATTGCTCAACGAGTTGCAAGGTTGCGCTAATGTATTCTTGCATATTCTGATTATTCTGTAGCTTTATCTTATACAGCTTCTTACGCAGATACATCTTGCTGCTTAGATTCGACCTCTCATGCACTTTCTGTAGCTCCTTCCACATTTCCTTTGCACTGCTACAATTGCAAATGTGAATTAACTGATTATCTTCAACTGATAATGATATTGTGCACTGCGCCTTTTCATTCTTTCTGTGCCAGCCATCTGGAATTGGGTCAGGCGTGTCATTATCCACGACTGTCCACAAATCGTCCTTGATTAGCAGCATTTTTACTTTGAATTTCCAAACTTGATAATTGGTACTGTTTAACTTTGTTACCGTGAACTTGGTTTCGCTGAATTCCGCCATTTTTCCTTTCTTCTTTCACTTTCTGACTCACGTGAATTTTCAACGTTTTTACCAACGCTCAGGTTTACTATCGAATTCGGTTTACTATCGATTTCTTTAAACCTACTAAGTCACTGTTCCGAATCACAAGTTTGTTACTAAACTTTTGAGTAACTGGCCGGTAGCTGGGCCCATAACCTGATAGCAGAGTTGAAAAAGTATAATTCCGAAAGAAGATAAAATGACATATACAAGATGTCCACAATATGGCGAGAGCTCGAAGAGGACGCCTTAACGAGTAACACGTGACTAAGGGATCCTACAATAACTAATAGTACATACTGTCGTTATTCCAACAATTCCGCGGTATCCAGCTACAGGTGCGGTTGAGATCCTTGGTTGGGATTTTCAGTCCAATGCTCACGATTGCCAAAGATTGATAAACTTTGGAATGATTTCGGGACCATTCGTCCAAATTATGCATAGATCTAATCTCATCTGTTATTTAGAACATGTTGGAAATTACTGGAACAAAGTGTGCGTTCCGGTGTTAAAATATTAAGTGTCCTCTGGAAATAAATTTGCCCACCCCGATACTCTGTAATTGGCTAGAAACAGTTTTTCTTGTATGGTACTTAATATTTTGGAAACGCATGTGTTGTTAAATAATTCAACAGTGTAGACTAAACTAACGGTTTAACATGCTTAACGGGAGACTTTATTTTAGCGGGGGTATGAAGCATCCTCTCTGAGTCCGGAAAATTTTCTTAAGATAGTATAGTTTTCGGGTGTAAATTTATTCTGAAGCAGGTCCGCCTGACGATAATCTGCTTCGAAATAGAGTCTCCGAGAGAGAGAGAGAGAGAGAGAGAGAGAGAGAGAGAGAGAGAGAGAGAGAGAGAGAGAGAGAGAGAGAGAGAGAGAGAGAGAGAGAGACAGACAGAGAGAGAGAGAGTGAGAGAGAGAGAGAGAGAGAGAGAGAGAGAGAGAGAGAGAGAGAGAGAGAGAGAGAGAGAGAGAGAGAGAGAGAGAGAGAGAGAGTTTTAGGGGTAGGCTCTGTCACGCTACACCGGACAAAACACGATGTTCTGTATGTTTAGAATCAAATTCACTGGCGTACGTACCATCGCGTCTGGGGTAGCCAAAATGGACGACCACAGCAGCACGCAGATGTTTTCGTCTGGGTAAAGACGCCATATGTCAGACACTAGCATGGGCGAAGTTTATGAAGGGCTAGGGACCTAAGTTCCCTCCGCCCCCAAGAAGAAGGTTCCAAAAAAGTTTGGCTCTAAAATTTTACTCTTTTAATTTTTTTATCTATCTATCTATCTATGTAATTTATATAGCGCCCCTTCAAGGAGTCTACTCAGAGGCGCTCCCGACCCAAGCCCGGTCAAAAAGAAAAGTCTTGAGTAATCTATAGAAAGAGCCAGACATGTTCCGAGGGTGGGAACGCAGGTTAGAGGGAAGGTCATTCCAAGCGGAAGGTCCAGTGACCGAAAATGCCCTGTTCTGCCTAGTGGCAGTGCGGGCATAAGGAACCATAAAGTCACCTCTAGAGGTCGAGCGCAGAGATCGGCGACCCACAGCAGTTGAGGTCAAGGTGAAGAACTCACAGAGATAGGAAGGTGCTGTGCCCAAGACGCAGCGCCAAGCAAAAGAAGTAACCCTGAAATAAATGCGTGACTGAACCGGAAGCCAGTGTAAAACATCACGAATATAGTCAGAAATGTGACCAAACTTAGGGACGCCACCCACCAAGCGTGCAGCCGCCCGCAGGACCCCCTCCAAACCACTTAAACGAACCTGAGGAAGGCCAAAGTAGAGAGAAGAACAGTAATCCAATCGATTGGCAATAAAGGCATGGACCAAGGTGGAAGCGGAAGAGGACGACAGAGAGCGAGACACGACTCGCAGCTGACGCAAATGGTAGTAACAAGAGCGAGTCAAGGCCTTGAGATGATCAACAAAAGACAGCTCCGAGTCCAGGACGATACCCAGATTGCGCACAGATGTGGAAAAAACAAAGGTGGGGAATTCAGAGGCTAAAGACCCCAGATCAATCTTACTCAACTGTTGACGAGTTCCAAACCAGATATATTGGGTTTTAGAAGGGTTTAAGCGGAGTCGGTTGGATGACATCCAGGCAGTAAGGCAGTCAGTGGTATGTGACATAAGTCGGACGGCAGAGGCAGCTTGAGACGCTGAACAGTGAGTGTAGGACTGGACGTCATCAGCGTAAGAGTGACTCTTAAGGGAACAAGAGGCAAATAAATTTTATGTAATTTTCTTGAGATTTCGAACAGAAGAACTAAAAAGGTCATCATCCATTTTGGCCGGGGGAAATAGTAGGCCTACATTTCATCTGAGATTTCGAATCCGAGGAATTAAAAAAAGGTCAATAACTTTTTGGACCGGAAAAAATGGTGCACGAAAATATTGTCGGCACCGCTCTTTAGCTCTTTTGGATTTCGACCAAGTCTCCGTGTCCCGAAACCCAACTTATATTTAGACAATTTAGCCCCTCCAAGAGCTGAAACCAAACAAGCCAAACTCCGCCCATGGCCACGAGACAGTTAGTCAGGCTGTAGGGATTCAGTACACCGACACAATTATAGACGGCGAATTATACGTTTGGCACCCAATTTAGTAGTCGTACTTGACAGTTCCATCAGTTTCATCTCCTACCAAGCAGAAACTTCTCAGTTAACGAGTTTCTAAGTGTCATCTATTGATGAATCTCAGCACCTTAAAGCCTAGAGGCTATTAATAATAATAACGACAATTTATATGGCGCCGTAACGCGGCCATACCGCTACAAGGCGCCTAAGCTATTAGGCAGAGCGATTCCAAATACAACAAATTTGATAACTACACAATCGTCTTTTTAAATAATTTGTCTCTCAATTTCTAGAGCTCATCTCAAGATAGCTACTCAGAGGCCCTCCCGACTACATCGCGGACACTGCCTCTGAGTTTCACACCGAAGCGCTGAGAAGTAGCTGGGCGAAAAACTTGCCCAGGGTCTCTACGTGGTGACTTGAAGTGGATTCGAACCTGACACCTTCCAGTTGCAAGTCGGCAAACATACCCACTACACCACTGCGCCCCACCTAGTTATGAATTATTGCAAATAAAGCAATCAACGGCTCTGATTTGTTTGGCTCATAATTTATGTTGGGCCATTAATGCTCAAAATCAGAAGAAACTAAACCAGTGTTTAATCTAGTCCCCCTTCGCTGGGGGGGAATTGAGGTTTCTGGGGGGGAGACAATTGAGCGCCCGAAGGACGCTCGTGAGGCGCGTAGCGCACTGAAGGGGGTAATGGGGAGGGGAAATCCCCTCCCCATTAGAAATTTTTTGAATGTCCACATTGCAATGGCAGTATTTTAAGGTGTCATCTTAACAAAATAGCTGTACTTTTTCAGTGACCCATTAGAAATTTTTTGAATTTTCACATTGCAATGGCAGTATTTTAAGGTGTCATCTTAACAAAATAGCTATACTTTTTCAGTGACCCATGAGAAATGTTTTCAATTTTCATATTGCAATGGCATCATTTTAAGGTGTCATCTTAACAAAATAGCTGTACTTTTTCAGTAACCCATTAGAAATTTTTTGAATTTGCACATTGCAATGGCAGCATTTTAAGGTGTCATCTTAACAAAATAGCTGTATTTTTTCAGTGACCCATTAGAAACTTTTAGAATTTCCAAATTGCAATGGCACTATTTTAAGGTGTCATCTTAACAAGATTACTGTACTTTTTTCAGTGATCCATTAGAAACTTCTTGAATTTCCACATTGCAATTGCAGCATTTTAAGGTGTCATCTTAACAAGATTACTGTACTTTTTTCAGTGATCCATTAGAAACTTTTTGAATTTCCACATTGCAATTGCAGCATTTTAAGGTGTCATCTTAACACAATAGCTGTACTTTTTCAGTGACTCATTAGAAACTTCTTGAATTTCCACATTGCAATGGTACCCTTGGAAGATGCCATTTTAACAAAATAACTCCATTATTTCAGTACTGATAAAAAGTGTTTTAGGATTTCAATATATATATATTATATAAATACAATAAAAAATCTTTATGTATCATGTTCAGCAGCTCAGTTGCTGGGTTATTCTAATGAATTACTGTTTACATGAGTAAATAAGCTGACTTTTCAGCACTGTCATCAGAAACTGTCAGCTTATCCCAGTTTCTCCATATGGCCCTGAGTTGCTGACCAGTACACACTTTCCAAAATCATATTTAATGGTACACAAATCTACCAAGACTAATAAACTACCGGTACCAAAATCAAGAAGCCACTAGTCTTGTAGTAATGATGTTGTTTTACTAGGTGTTCAGATAATAGGACCAAAACATTTTGAAATTTGACAGTATAAAATGTGAAGGATAGCACTTGATAGCCATTCAGTTGTACAAAAATAGTATTTATACAAATATTAACAGTAAATTATACTAATTTTTGCTGGATTTTGTCATATGATATAACAGTAAATAATTACTACAACCATGTAGCAGTAAATAATATTACGGTTATATTATTATAACAGTTCATGTAATGCAATAATGTAAACACTAAACAGCAACTAAATCTATTACCATTTTGACAAATTTTTCTGGAGGAGATGTCATCTCTGTCTTTAGTTAGAAAAAAATAGTGTTTATTGTTTATCTAAATATATACAGTAAGTTATATTCATTGCAACATGATAGTATCGTATATTATAGTAGTAAATAATGTCATTATAATCATATAATAGTAAATAATATTGTGGCGAAATTCGCCGGTGCAGCAGCCGCGGTCCTCTCCCTCCGCCGTCGCCGCCCTGATCTTGTTTACGTCGTCGACGGCATCGATTAGGCGGTCTTTCGCGCCGTCGTTCGCACGTGTGTAGAGGTCCCCTCCCCTCCTCCTTCGCCTCCAAAGTCCCCTGTCCGGACCTCTGACGTCACGGACCTCTGTCCCCTCCCCTCCTCTTTCGTCTCCAAAGTCCCCTGTCCGGACCTCTGACGTCACGGACCCCTCTGGTGCGCATGCGCGGATCTGCGCGCCAAGTCCCCTGTCCGGACCTCTGACGTCACAGACCCCTGTCCCCTCCCCTCCTCCTTCGCTTCCAAAGTCCCCTGTCCGGACCTCTGACGTCACGGACCCCTCTGGTGCGCATGCGCGGATCTGCGCGCCAAGTCCCCTCCCCTCCTCCGGCGCGGACCCCGGTCCGGACCTCTGACGTAGAAGTCCCCTTCCCCCCTCCTTTGCCTCCAAGACCCCGGTCCGGACCCCTGTCCCCTCGGTCGGGTATATATAGGAGCGCGGTCTCCATGCATTAGCTCAGTCATCATCGGGAAGTCAGCGAGAGCTCCGTCCGTTCGTGAAGTGCAGGTGCAGTCGTCGTCGTGAGCAGCAGTCGTTGCAGCCGCCGGTCGTCGTCGTCGCAGTAGAGAAGGAGCGGTCGTCGTTGCAGCTGTCAGTCGCCCGAGGGAGCTGCCGTCGCCGTCGCCTTGTATCGGTCGTCGGAGCTCGCCGTTGCCGCCGCCGCAGTACGCCGCTGCCGCTGCCGTTGGTTCCTGCGTTTGTCGCAGTGGGGCGCTCCCGAAGTCAGCCGTCGCTGTGGGAGCCGCCATTTTGGTAAACGACCGTCCGCTGCCAGGGTACGATTGCTGCTGGTATCACGTGTTTGCCTGCTGTGACGTGAGGAGTGGTGACAATATATCGTCTGAAAATACATCGTGTCTTCGGGTCTTCGTACGGTAGTGGGAGCACTGTTAAGCCCTTCGAAAGACGACGGAGGCCGGACTTGCGCCCATCTGGAGCGACACGCAAGCCTTACCACCTGGTGGGAGAGTTCGCCATCCCCTCTCCTGCCAGCCGTGCGCTTGAGCCGGCGGTTTTCCGTGACAATATCACGGTATATTATAACACTTCAAGTAAAACAACGATGAAAAAGTTACTAAAAACCAATAACATTTTGTGAAATTTTTCTGGGGGGGAAATGTCAATCCTGGGGGGGGGAAATTCCCCCCCCAGAGACGTCTAGATTAAACACTGAACTAAACTCGGATTTTTCGGAAAGCGTGTCCACCACCAAATAGTTAATCGTGACCGTATTCTCCAAATTTTATAGTGTCACGCGTAGGGCACCAGCTTATTCACGAGCGCTGTGTCAAGTCAGACAGGCAGCTGTTGTGCGAAATAGTAATCTGAAGGTCGTAATTTGGGTACGGTGCGAATTTGCGAAAGAATCAGAGGTGGCAGAGTAGGTGTAAAGGTGAGTGCAAGGGCGGATAAAGAAATTTTCGAAGAGGGGGGAACTTCGGCCTTGGGGCAATGATAAATTTTAGTCTTGGTCGTCGAAAAAAGTTCCAGACCTCTTTTAGCCATTAAATTTTTTCTCTACTATTACCAAGAAAAGTACCATTTTATCCTTTAAAAACAGTTGATGATCCTTTTTTAACTCATTATTTTTTGCTCAATTCTCTAGAAAAATGCCATTTTATCTGTCAAAAAATTTGATGATACCAATTTTCCCTGCCCATAAAGAATTGCGGAAACGAAATGGGGGCCACGTCCCATGCGCTTTTCAGATGGTGGCCATGGCCGGATTGCCCCCGGTTCCGTCTCTGGGTGAGTGGTGCTAAGGTCGAGAGTTGGAAGACGGAAGATCTGTTGAGTCGGGGTAAGAGCGCCTAAAGAGGTGAGATTTTAGTGTCGAATGGAAAGCCAGAGGAGTGATAGCGTAGGAAGGTGATGGCGGTTGACCGGAAAGATGGAGGAACGGACATAGAGCGGAATTCAGGATGAAGAGCATTTCAGAGGCGTGGAACAGTGGTTGATTTGGCTCGGTTGGAGATTTCGAGGTGGGTAGTGACAGGAGGTCAAGAAAGGGTGAGACAGGAGTATGATTGGGTAGAGTGGGTTGGCTAAATTGCGGAGAGTTTATGGAGAGCTTGTGATATTTTGGCTGAGGGTAAGAGAGTTGTAGATTAAGGAATAGGGATAGGACTTTGAGATGGATTTTTAGTCAATGGAGTGATTTCAGGATTGGGGTGATAATAATCATGATGGTGTTGTGGAGTTCTGGCTAATGAATTTTGACTGAGTTGGAGACGCTTCATTTGTGTAGAACCAATGTTGACGAAAATGGAATTGCAAAAGTAGATGCCTGTTCATAAAACAAACTATAAAGATATTGTAATTCTATACCTTCTGATGGCCTCGAACCGTAAGAAAATGTCGTTGTGTCATCTGTGGTCATGGCGACAGTGGACTCATTTACGACTTCATCCCTTGCTTTGGATTTTCTGTCTGTAGTCTTAGTGATTTCCTTCACTGTAGAGATTGGTGTATGTGCGTAGAGTGCAGTGTTTGTGTCTTTTGAAGATTTACTCTTGCTGGAAGATTCGGCTGATGGTTCACCAGTTGTGCGAAGTGAAACCTTATGTGGGAATGATGCATGGCTTTGAGAAGTATGGAAAGCAACTTGAGTGTTTGAAGTGGTTTGTTTGTCAGTTTTTGTTGGCTGGGTTGATCTTTCATTTTCTAAACCGTCAGTCTTTTTGTTTGTCCATTGACAGTTTGAATAACTCGGTGACTCATGTCCATCTGTAGCAAATCAATAGTTAACATTGAATGTACACCATCATCAATAGACATTTGCGAACAATACGAAACATAATCCTAAATGTGAACTAAGCGTGATGTTTCAAACTAAAATATATTTAGCGTTTCAAAATAGTTTTTTTTTATCTTGTTTTGATGCAGTGCAAATAGGGGTACGTTATAGGCAGTTGGTAGTGGCATAGAATAATGCTTAGGCCTTCACAAAATTAATGCTTAATTACACTCTGTAACACCACAATGTATGATCTGTCGATTTCAGCATCAGTCCCTCCGATTGGTCCTTGTAAAGTGGTGCTTACATAACTAACTAACTGCTATGAATGAAAGTGTACGTGATAGCTCAAAATCGATTTTGTTATTAGCCTATAAAAAAAAATTAAAATTCTAAACTGCCTGTCATTAACTAGTAGAATTCAACATTATTGCCGGATAGTAACACGAGGTGAAAGACAATGAATTTGTTGTCAAAATTAGCCCATTTCAAATAAATACATACGATAATAGGTTGAGATAGCAGCTGGTAGGCTAATAAAATTCTCTTTAATTCAAAATGTCAAAGGCTGGCGCACTCATTGCAGTATTAAATCGCAAGTGACATTATGAATCACTTATGCGAGATTTTCTTAATGATGTTAACTTAATAGTTCAATCTAAACTCATATTAGAGTACGACACCTCATGCACAAGTGAAACGCATTATTTTACTTACAGACCCTCGTAAGCTTATTGAAAATGACGATAGCTAAGAAAACATTCTCCGCGCAAAAAACTCGAAACATTTTGTCAGGCAACAGCTGTTGTTTACACGTCGTTATAGGTCTATCGTTCGATTGCAAGTTAGATAGGACGTTCGCGATCGAAATCTTTAACTAGAGCTGACTCTGGTTGGATAGCGTTATTCTATTTTCTTCGGCTCTAGAAACGATAAAACTCATCTATCAGCTTTGTCGAGCCCAGAGTGAGGCGCCGCAGCGTCAGGATCACAAACATATAGATTTATTTAGAACAGTGGTAGTGTCTTCTGCCATCAGATAGCCTATCTATAGGCACATGTGTTTAAAGATTATAAAACTATGGCCAGCAATGGTTTCAAATACTATCAAATTATTGTGGCAATGGATTGCTTCCATAAACCTATTGTATAGTGTTGTGGATGTGTTCAAGGGCGCATACAGACATTATTGAAGGGGGGGCCTAAATTTTCTGTCTTGGGACATGGGTAAATTTTTTTCTTGGTCGCCAATAAATCTGATGACCTTTTTAGTCATTCGTCCAATTTCCAAGAAAAAGATACCGTTTTAGCCGCCAAAATAGTTTATGACCTTTTTAGTAATGGTCTCTCTAGTATCCTGCTTTTCTCTCCCACTGCATTGATTTAGTGCCTTGTTGAAACCAAATGGGGGTGGGGCAATCGCTCCATTTAGAACTTTTCCTTCTAGATATTACAATTTTTATTGCGAACATAATTATAGGTCAGATATTCACAAGGACAGAAAGGCTACATTTAATTTATGAAGATACAATACTAGTAGACGTGTTTTTGGACAGCGTGAAGTCATATTTTATTGGCTGCTTGTGCGCTAGACTATTTGCTGTCACTTGATATTTATATGTTGCTGGCAGACATGTTGGTTTTCAGTTTCCCAGACAATGCGGGTATTGTATGTGAACCATCTGAAGTCAATTATATGACATTCACTGCAATGCTGTGGAACCTCGTTTCATTCATTCATGTCAAAAATTTATATAGCACCACTTCAATATGTCCACTCATGAGTGCTCCCAAATCCCAATGCAACCGCGGTGATACAAACAGGTCTTAAGTGGCTTGTAAAATACCGATGAGTCAACCCTATGTAACACGCATAATAAAACATTTTCATTTGTCCCATGCATTATTGGATAATCACACAAACATTAATTACGAGAATTTGATGAGCGCCTCTTCAATGGAACTACTCGGGAGCGCTCCCAGCCTAAATATGGCTAAATAAACTAAGTCTTATTTTATCCATGATAATCGAATGCGTGCCAATAGTTAAGCTGCGTTCTGTTTATTTAAAACTATTTTTATGAATTGTGTGTCAGGACCAGAAAACCTATCCTATTCATCTTCACGGCATCACCGCTCAGAGGATCCACCCTCAGAGGGGTTGCCAGACCCATTCCGGATCCCCTCTGCAGCCGAATGTTTGACTATCAAAATGATTGCATGCGAAATGCTTTATTATATTAGCATAAGCCTATTTTGCATTGTCTTGAATCTTGACTTGTTGCCAAATAAATGATTTATTGACTGACCGATCTGATTGATTGAGTGATTGATTGAGTGATTGATTGAGTGATTGATATGCAGTCCATTTTGAAATCAACTTTAAGTGGGAAAATAGGCAGTAAATTCAAAAGGTTTTCTACTGTAGCTTAGGAAATGCGCTCGAATGATAGTATGGAGTTACGATTTTGTTCAATTTTGATATGACAGATAATCGAAAGTATAATTATGGGAAATACAAATAGATGTTATGCATATTCTATTTTGGCTTAATACCTGTCTAGGCTGTCTTCAACGTCCAGGCATGCCGAGAACAAGTTTAATGTATATAATATAATTATTTTAAAAAGTCAGTCCTAATTATAACCTGAGGGGCATCCAGGTTTCTTGTTCATTTCAACGCAACTGTGATCTTCATGCTGCTCCAAATATTATCAAACGCAGCAAATTGGTTAAATGCATTTGGAAACTAATGACCAGCAACAGAGAATGAACGACGCTTCGGTGAGCTGGGAACCAGAAGCTCAGTTGGTTCGCCGATCGAAGGGTGGATCGACGCTGAACTCCCAAGGTGGAACAATAGAGTTCTCAAAGATAGGGTGGAACTAATCCTTCAATGTACCGCCAACCAACGCACAGATCCTGTATGCAATCCGCTGTGGAGGAGCCAGTGTGAGATATCCCGCATGCAAGATACATACATACAAAAATACACACATACATACATACATACATACATACATACATACATGTTCAATTTTGAACATGTATTTTATGATTCATCATACATACATGCATACATGCATGCATGCATGCATACATGCATACATACATACATACATACATACATACATACATACATACATACATACATACATACATACATACATACATACATACATACATACATACATACATACATACATACATACATACATACTTACATTCTTGGTTCAGAGAGTCTGAACCGTCGATTACTATATGTTTACTGTCGATAGTAATCTCTTGATTGACTCCTTGTAGGCTATGTACAGAGGATCGATACTGAATATTGCCAGTCTAATGCGCAGTATTTCACTGACTAATGTAATCGTATAGTTTCTCATCGCTCATGCACTAGTCAGCTTCATGTTAGAGTCAGTATTCAGTGGGACGCAGCGGTGCAGCGTCTGTGTCTTGTTATCAGAGGAATGCGGGATCGAATCACCCTTAATAAGGGACTGCTTAGCGAAACTGCGGGACAACACCACCCCCATCTAAATTATCTTATCCCCGGTTGGCAGAAAATTCATTTTCATCACTACTATCATCATTATCGTCGTCGTCGTCGTCGTCATTATCATCATCATCATCGTCGTCGTCGTCGTCGTCATCATCAACATCATCGTGGTCGTCGTAGTCGTCACCATCATCATCATCATCATCATCATCATCGTCGTCGTCGTCGTCGTCGTCGTCGTCGTCGTCGTCGTCGTCGTCATTATTCATCATCATCGTCATTCTTATCAACGGACAACTGACAATTCAAAAGAATGTGGGTATATTGTTTTTATTTAACAAATGAATTAGCATTGTTTCGTTATACAGCAAGTGAGCCACGTAAAAAGATAAACTCATTATAATAAGACTGTAGAATAAATGATTTCGTCAGATAATAGGACAAAGAAAATGTTATTACTGAACACAAAATACGATGATTAGATGTAATTCAAAAATATAAGTCAAAATATCATGCAGATGAACTGTAACAAATTACAAACAAAATCATTTGTCAAGATTTTAGTCATTGGTCAATATTTTGACGCTTTCAAACGAGACTGTGTTCTTCAGTGGCTAGAATATCTATACATTGTATAAGCTTACATGTAAGTCGAAGTACTGTGAAATACATGTACACGATGGCCATTGTCCTGGTCAAATAACACTCTGTTTCGCATTCGCATTCAGTCTGGAGCGATGGATGACTTCGAAACAAGTAAGCTTAGGCCTGCATCAGCGACGACATTTCGATCGAATGTGGTTAGTATACCTTGATCTCAGATCTGCAATGCCGTATCGCTGCACGCTCATCCTTTAGAGGAATTAAATCGTTCACTATTGAAACATTATGTTTTTCTTACAACGCTGAAAGTCATTTGTGAAAATGATGTTGCAATGGGAATATCGCGATCGCGATATAACCATATTAACCGCTTTTGGTGGCATGAGAATCTTCTTCGGTAACGCAACGGAGGAAACTATCAACCTGAATTATAAAGAATGAACTTATCGAAGATAGCTTATACTGTAAGAAACTGTCCTTTTGGACTTCCTTCACATTATAACGAGGACTCATTTCAACCAAATATTTGCTGAGTTTTAGTGATTTGCAGATGGCAGAAATTCAAATCGCAACATATTTTACACTAAATAGGCCTTTTAGAGCGTAAAAGAAGAGTCAATTAAATGAAGATAGGGCTTTACGTCGTCGATAGGCCTATGTGGTGGCATTGCGTAGCATTTGTTGAATAACAAACATTGGCCCAAGAAAACTAAATGTCAACTGATGCGTTGTGTTTTAATGCATCGCTTTGCGCTTCTGTGAATGTTCTCAGCAAGTAGTTCTCTAAGTACTGGTTTGAGGACAATCTAGGTCAAGTGATGACGTCATAGGTCAAAGGTCAAGTGATGACGTAGAAAGGTCAAATGATGGCGGTGACTAACTGCGTGCAATCTTAACATGCATCGTATTCATCTTTGCCGCTGAAGTTCTTCTCAAATGTCCATAAATGCACACTTCCCAAAGAAATTTCAATGAACTGATTCCAAGTTGGATCGTAATACCAACCCGGTCTATGCAATCGATTCCACTTTAGGGGTTTTGTGTCAGGAGGATAACATATCTCCACTGTGAGTTTCTTAGACCCCATGTTATGACGGGTGATATCAACCCAAAACAGACGTACGTACTTCGTGTGTATTTTTTCCACAAACTGTCTGATTCTGATACGCCGTTCAGGGTTTTGGAAAACCTTTAAACTTGTCTTTTTTGAGTCGCTGCTGATGGTGACCGTAAGATCAGTTGTGTTTCTGTCTCGAGTATAATATTCGTCAAACACGTATAAGTGTCCACTCAGCATTTCAACCACATATACAAAGTGGTCTCTATTCGAGAACCATAGAACATCGTTGAAAAACACTGGTTCTTTGATACTAAACTGGCAGATAATTTGCCCTTCGATGGTAAAGAAACTAACAAGCTTGGCGGTGGAACCTCTTGATTTGTGGGCGACGATGTATTCTCCATTAGGTTTCTGAATGGCGTGAAATGGTCTTTTTATGTCTTTGGGAAGTGAAACACTGCTTACGAGTTTCGCGTCTAGATCGAAAGTCTCGAAGAGCATCCCGTCTGTACTTATTGTCCTCACCAATAGTATATGATTATCATTGGTTACTGACATATGTGTATAAGTGCCCCATCGACTGAACTGAGAGAATAGTACTTTCGATAACCATTTCTCAACTTTATAGCTATCAGTGTCTATCTTCCAGATGCAGTCGCACCCTTCGTCATAAACGTAAATGAGACTCGTGTTGTCATTGGCAATAACCTGTCCAGGTCCACCCACCTCTTCAACAACATTTATCATTAGAAGGTCATAGGGAAAGTGATCGTCGAAAGAATATAAACACAATGCACCATAATCAATACCATCACGAATTGAATTGACTGTTGCACACAGTGCGTAGATGAGTCCCTTCATCTTTATCGGATTCCCATAACATACAACATATCGACCGAACTTCCACACCGAACTGATGTTGTATTCTGCAATTGGAATTATTGAATAATAGAAAAGATGAATATGAATTTGTAGATAGGCCCAATAATTAATAGACCTATAATAATAATAATAATAGCCTATATATATAATAATTATTGCGTCTTGATATTTAATTCATTGTTGAAGTTAATAACGTGGTATCCAGATGCAGGCGCGGTTGAGATCATTGATTGTGACTTGGAATCTTTATTTTTATAGACTACCTATGTATAAAAAAAGTTATAATTATAATAGACCTTCGCTGGTGTAAACCTACACCATCCGCAATGTGATACAAAGTAAACAGAAGCGATTCCACAGACTGTTTTTATTGCGTCTTGACGAGGGAAGCCAGTATGTAAGCGTAGCCTGGAGCTGCAAGCCTGAGAAACCAGGCTGGAAGGCCATCACGTCCCTCTGCTGTATGATGAAGATGGTCAAGGATGTAGAAAATGCTCTGTTCATTTGTAAAGATCCATGTAATAAAACAGCTTGGTAGCCTGAGGGTTTAGGATTGGGGATAGCACTAACCTCTTTCAAATGGATTCTTTCTGGGATATTTAGTCAATGGAGTGATTTCATGATTGGGGTGATTTGACGGTGTTTCGGAGTTCTGGTGACGGCTCTGGCTAATGAATTTTTAATGAGTTGGGGACGGTCCAGCTGTGTAGAGTCAATGTCGAGCAAAATGGAATTGCAATAGTAGGTAGGCTACCTGTTTACAAGACAGTCTGTAATGATATTGGAATTCTACCTTCTGATGGCCTCGAATCGTAGGATGATTTCGGTGTGTCATCTGTTGTCATGGCAACAGTGGACTCATTTGCGACTTCATCGGTTGCTTCGGACTCTCTGTCTATGGTCTTAGTGATTTCTTTGACTGTAGAGATTGGTATAGGTGTGTCGAGTGCGGTGTTTTTGTCGTTTGATGATTTACTTTTGAAGGAAGGTTCGACTGATGGGTCACCAGTTGTTCGAAGTGAAACCAAAGGGTCGGCTGGGAACGGAGCATGGCTTTGTGAAGTATGGAAAGCAACTTGAGTGTCTGAAGTGGTTTGTTTGTCAGCTGTCTTTGGTGTGGCTGATCTTTCAGTTTTTTCACCGTGAGCCTTTGTGTTTGTCCATTGACTGTTTGAATAACTCGGTGGCTCTTGTCCAGCTATATCAAATCAATAGTTAGCATGGAATGTACACCATCATCAACAGACATTTGGGAACAATACGAAACATAATCCTAAATGTGAACTAAACGTGATGTTTCAATCTAAAATATATTTAGCGTTTCAAAATAGTATTTTTTATCTTGTTTTGACGCAGTGCAAACAGAGGCACGGTATTTGGTATTGGTATAAAAATTTAATATGCTTAGGCCGCCTATACAAAATTAGTGCTTACTCTGTCGATTTCAGCATCAGTCCCTCCGATTGGTCCTTGCTAAATGGTTTGCCTATATAACTAACTGTTATGAATGAAAGTGAACGTGATACCTCACAGCCGATTTTGTATTATAAAATTTATTTTAAATTCCAAACTAACCGTCACTAAATAGTATAATTTAACATTATTGCCGGATAGTTGCACGAGATGAAAGACAATAAATGTTTTACCAAAATTAGTCCATTTCCAATTTATGCATACGATAAAAGAACATCTGACATAGGGGGCCATCCATAAAGTACGTCACGCTCCAGGGGGGAGGGGGTGTAAGAAAGTGTGACAGTTTGTGACAGGGGGAGGGGGTCAGACCATGTGTGACGTCACACATTTATTTTTTAAATTCTTTATTTTATGTTTTTGTTCTTAGTACCTAAAATCCGACCCGGCCCGGCCAGGCGTGTCTAAAACCCGGCCTGGCGGGATAAAAGTTGATTTCCTGTCACTATCAAAGCGTTTAGGGACACATGTCACTATCAGAGGGTTTAGGAATAGTATCCTAGGGTTCAGAGGGTTAGGTAAATGGTTATGTTTTTAAATTTTTTGTTCGAAAGTGTGACGTACTTTAGGGGGGTCCGAGATTTGTGACAGTTTGTGACAGGGGGAGGGGGGTCACAAATGGTCAAAAGTAGCGTGACGTACTTTATGAACCCCCCCTAGCCTGCTAGGTTGAGATTGCAGCTGGTAGCAATTTCTCTTTAATTCAAAAACCTGATCGGGTAATGATAATAATATTGTCAGCATGAAAAATCACAGGATGATTCACATTATAGCATCATTTAACAGTAGTAGAGACAGGGTCGAAGAAGAGGGCACTGAAAATAAGTTCAAAAGTTACAGGCTGTCGCAGTCATTGAGGAAACAAAATCACAAGTGACAATATGAATCACTTAGCCTATGCTAGATTTTCTTGAAGATGTAAACTTAATAGTGAAATCTAAAGATCTAAACTCATATTACGATACCTCAAGCACAAGTGAAACGCATTATTGCACTTACAGACTAACGTATTGAAAATGACGATAGCTAAGAAAACATTTTCCGCGCTAAAAACTCGAAACATTTTGTCAGGCAACAGTTGACACGGATCCTAAACTGTTTATACGTCGTTATATCATTCGATTGTACGTTAGATAGGACGTTCACGATCGAAATCGTTAACTAGAGCTGACTCTGGTTGGATAGCGTTTTCCTAATTTATTCGGTCCTCTAAACGACAACTCATCTATCAGCTTTGTCGAGCGCAGTGTGCGGCGCCGCATCGTCAGGATCACAAACATATAGATTTATTTAGAACACAAGTAGTGCCTGCTGACGTCAGATAGCCTATCAATAAGCCTGTGCGCTTAAAGGTTATAAAACTATGACCATCAATGGTTTCACATAATATCAAATTATTGTGGCAACAGATTGTTTCCTTGCACTTATTGTATAACGTTGTGGATGTGTTGGAATGACATTAATGCGAATTATTACATTCCTAGAACGTGGATTTTTCAAGATTCTACAGACCTGTAATTGGTTAATAGTACATAATTATACGTGTAACGGTTTGCTGGTTGCTCATGGACTAGTGTCTGCGTGGTCTAGACTAAGTGTCTGCTGCCAGCAGATGTTACTTTGCTAGCAGTTTGTTATCTTCATGAGACAATCAAGGTAGACATACATGTATTTGCATTAGCTCCATCTGAAACTAGTTAAAAGATCAATGTTGAGGTTTGACCATTACGCACTAGTGTATACTGCCACCAGATGTTTGTCTCTTGGCAGACATTTTATTGGATACCTGTGCACTAAAGTATGCATGCAGTAGTGTCTGCTACCAGCAGATATTGCTTGTAAGCTACTTGCGGACATGTTGTTTCTCAGTTTCTTTGGACAAAGCGGTCGTTTTATCAGTTCCATCTGATACTTGTTAAACGATAATAATATTATACCTCGTGGGCACTTTTGATATAGAACGCATGAAGACGCAACAGCAAACAGTTCGCTAGTTCGGTAAATGATCCTCACCGACGCCACAACCAGTGAGTCCATTTGGACTCCAACCATATAAACTTCTGAAGGGGTTTGTCCTGTGGAAGGATCACCCGACATTTTATGCTTGTTATATGTTCAACGACACTGTCATATCAAAGATAATTAGCATCGCCCTCCTCCTTTATCCACGCTTGGGACTGGCACTCTTATGCGACATCGCAGACAATATTTATACGAAGGCGCTGGGCAGAAACAGATGACGCCAAAGGCAGCGACAGACAGAGTAGGCCTATAATACTGTGTTCAAAATGTTCGTGTGTCAATAACATAGACCCTGCAATTTACTGCTGAGAGATTCTTTGGCGGCCAAATAGATATAGGCTATTATTCTCTACCAATTATAGGGAACACAAGCAAGTATTGGAAATCTCTGGGTTGTGAGGTAACGAATTGCGAATCAGTGATGCATGTGTTTGATGTGATAGCCTACATGACATTGTACAATTTATTAAACATCTTACGGCATCGAAACTTTTCCTTCTAGATAATAATTTTTTTATTGCGTACATGTAGGTAAGATATGATATGGACAAATACATGTAATACTCTTACAGTAGTAGACGTGTTATTGGTCAGAGTGAAGTCGTATTCTATTGACTGCTTGTGCACTAGTGTTTGCTGCCACTTCATATTACTGTATATGCTGCTGGCGGACATGTTGGCATTCAGTTCCCCAGACAATGCGAGTATTGTATCTGAACCATCTGAAACCAATTAGCCTATACGACATTCACTGCACATGCTGTCGAACATCGTTTCATGCATTCATTTCAAACATTTATATAGCGCCCATTCAAGAAGGCCACTCAGGAGTGCTCCCAAGTCCCAATACAACCGCGGTTATACAAATAGGTCTTAAGAAGCCTTAAAACACTGAGGATTCAACCCTATGTAACCAGCATAATTATCTCCAAAGGGAAACTATTACAGATGGACCTTCAACTGAGAAAGCATGACTATGACAGTTTCTAACAATATCAACCAACCGCCCTCACCACACCCCACACCGCTCCACCCCGCTCCTAAACAGCCCATTCGTCTGAGTAAATTTGTTTATTTACTTTTATTTCAAGTCTGTTGCAGCTAAATAAAATAATTATTTTGATGAAATATTGCCAAAAAACGACATTTATGCTAATAAATATTTAAAATTATTTTAGGTTACAAATGCATGATAATTAATTGCATTTATCGTCTATTTGGGTTGAATTGTGTCTATTGTGTCTACTTATGGTCAAATATTTTAACGGTAGTGCCTTATGAGTGAGCGACGCAGCTGATTTTACATATGTTCCACTTTGGGAACGTTGGGTCACTCTCGCTGTTGCATCAATATTTTTGCGTTATACTGAAATTTGCCCTGCTCGCTCCAAAATTTACATTGATAGTAATTGTAATTCTAATATGAATATGAATGCTATTATTAATAGTAGTAGTAGTATTGTGCCTAATAAATATTGTTATTATCAGGCCTATTTTTATTATTTTTTATTATTGTGATTAGTTTGTTTGGGGTTATGGCAGTTTGAACAGTGCGTTTGGCTCTCTGTGGAATGATGTTTTCAACGCAAATTTAAGTTCTGATTAGCCCATATTATTGTTCCATATTTCCGCATGGTGGGTTGTGTGGGGGTCAGGGTATGGTGGGATGAGATGGGTATTGGTGGGATGGGGCCGGGCAAGATGCGGTGGGACCAAGGTGAAACAAATGTGAAACATTATCTTTGTTATGAAGTTTATATGTTGAACCTTTTGGGGGTGGGGCGGCATGGAGGGGTGGGATATAGGGGTGGGGTATGCCTGACTTGGGGTGGAGGGGTGGAGGTGGGGTGGGGTCGAAGAGTTGGGTATGGGCTGCAGTGAGCCGGTTGGGGCGAAGTGGAAAGGAGTGTTAAACGAAAAACCGAAATTTACTCAGACGAATGGGCTGTTTAGGAGCGCTGTGGAGTGGGGCGCGGTTGAGGCGCGGTTTGGGCGGAATGGGGCGGGGAGGAGCGGAGTGGGGTGTGGTGAGGGCGGTTGGAATGTGGGATTGTAATGCGCCGAGTGGGGTCAAAGTGGGAAGAAAGGATCAAAGTGAAAACAAATGAATTATTATTTTTATGAATTTTCAGATTTTACAGAATGGGGAGGAGCGTAGGGGGGAATGGAGTGACGTTGGCCGAAATTGTGTGGAGGTGTGTTAGGGCTGGGCGGTGGAGGTGTGGGGTTGATGTGAAGCCAGTGCGCTCAAAGTGAGAAGGAGGGTTGACCGAGAAACCAAAAAAAACTTCAGACAGGTGAGGTGGTCTATGTGAGAGGCGAATTTTGGAAAGGTCGGGTGGGGTGACGGAGTTGGGACTGGGGACTGAAGTGGGTTTTTTGTGGGATGCGGTCGGTCAGTGTAATGGCGCGGTAGGACCGGTTTGAAAACAAATTGAAGCAATAGTTTTCATAAATTTCATATCTTGAGAATTTTATTGGGTGGGTTGGGGTGAAAGGGTGGGGCTGGGTGGATGGGTGGGCATGGGGTGGGGTGGTTAAAAGTTAGGGTAGAGGTGGGGTATTCACCTTTGTGAATCACAGCTTTTACAAAGTTGTATATCTGCGTCATTTGGATAAAGTTATATTTTTACATATGTATGATGCTTATACTAGTCAAAGTGGCCCAACGTTCCACTTTGGGAACATATGTATATTTCTTACATCAACTAATTTTTAATTTTTTTCACTGATTGCCTCTAATTAGGCGGTAAACTCTAACATAGTGAAATTTTGAAATGATAGAAAGACGATTTCGGTATCTGGGATGATAAAGGTTAAGCTACTTTATGTTTATTTAAAGCTATTTTAATTTTTATTAATAGTGTGTCAGGACCATACAACTATTCACTGCCACTGCCAGGGCTGTACTCAAGGGTATACGCGGGTATACGGCATATACTCACTCCCGGAAAAAATAACAGCATATACTCACCTACAAAGACGAGGGTACACGTGGGTATACAGCGCGTATACCCA
Organism: Lumbricus terrestris; assembly: GCA_949752735.1. Classification (NCBI taxonomy): domain Eukaryota; kingdom Metazoa; phylum Annelida; class Clitellata; order Crassiclitellata; family Lumbricidae; genus Lumbricus; species Lumbricus terrestris. The sequence continues at coordinate 37,052,090 of OX457052.1, forward strand.
CCTCAGTAAAACCAAGTTAAGCACGGCGGCAGCGTGTACTCACCTCAAAAGTTCTGAGTACAGCACTAAGCGATTCTATTGATCTTCACGGCATTACCGCACAGAGGAGCCATCCTCGGAGGGGTTGCAAGACCCATTCCGGACCCCCTCTGCGGCCGAATGTTTGACTATCAAAATGACTGCATGCGAACTGCTTTATTATAATAATTACCATGAGCCTACTTTGCATTGTGTTGAATCTTGATTTGTTGCCAAATAAAAGATTTACTGACTGACTGGTCTGATTGATTGGGTGATTGATTGATTGATTGATTGATTGATTGATATGCAGTTAATTTTGAAATCAACTTTACAGTGGTGTGCAAAAGTCTGGAACCACCTAGAAATATCGCGTTTTTTTCGACTTTCCAGCCTCTTACTCGCATATTTGCATATGCCCATTAAAAACGTTTGTGTTTACCATCATGGGGGGTATATTTGGTATTAGAACAAACTTTTTATTCTAGGCTGAACTACATTTTACCAGTTTGTTCGTGGAAATTGCCATGGTAATGGTTTTTTTGTGTAAATCTCGTAATTTGCACTTCTCTGGCCATTGGTGTAAAGATATATAAGTAGGCCTATATGGTTAAAACAGGTCATGTGTGATGTGAATTCTTTCATAATCGTTCATTTATTCATTCAGGCATTTTGACAATTTATATAGTGCCCCTTCAAGAAGATGACTAAGAGGCGCTCCCAGCCCAGCCATGGCGAAAAGGGATAGGTCTTGAGCAACTGGTAGAAAGTAGGTAAATTATTCCGAGGCAGTAAGTGTATAGTAGGCTACAAATCATTTAGTTGGCATAATAAAGGACTTCTTAGCGAAACTGGAAAAGGTCATCGCCCACTGTTCACTGCGGAACAACACCACACCCATCTAATCCCCGGGTGGCAGAAAATTCATTTTCAGCATCACTATCATCATCATCATTGTCATCAGCATCGTCGTCGTCATGGTCATCGTCATCATCATCATCATCACCATCATCATCATCTTCGTCGTCGTCGTCGTCATCGTCATCATCATCATCATCATCATCATCATCATCATCATCATTTATCATCATCATCATTATCATCATCATCATCATCGGCTTCATCGTCGTCGTCGTCATCATTATTCATCATCATCATTCTTATCAAGGGGCAAATTGACATTTCAAAAGAAAAGGTGTTTTTTTAGTTTAACGAATAAAATAGGCCCTAAGCGTTGTTTGGCTATAGGCCTACATTAAGTGCGCCACGGCAAAAGATAAATTCGTATATAATTATAGGACAAATAATTTCCTCAAATAATAGAACAAAGAAAACTTTATTGCTAGATATACATAAAAATACAATGATTGGGTGCAATTAAAAATATGTCAAAAATATCATGCAGATATACTGGAACAAATTATAAAACAAAATCAGACGTCAAGATTTTAGTTAATGGTCAACAGTGGCGGCTCTAGGTTTTTCCAACAGGGGGGGCAATGGGGGGGCAAAGGGACGTTATGGGGGGTCAGCTTAAAGCCTGGCCTATAAAAACCTATTGCACAACATACATGAATCCACACAGAAGGGCACTGAAAAGTTATCTTTCGTAGCGACGGTAGCGACAACCTTAAGCTATACACATAAATATCAATTTTGAAAACAGAATTACTTTATTTACATTTCAAACATCAATTAGACACAATACATGTACATACAGTTAATGAAGAGCAAGTTTACGATTGTTGTGATTATCACACTTTGCATGCTGATGAAATCCACAGCCAGTACCATGGGCCTTTTTCCAATTATTGAAACCCACAGAAGTATAAGCTGCTTCAATTACTTTACCTAAAACTGGAAAGTGCCTACATACAAAACAAAAAGCAGCATCTCTCAGCTGTGAATACTCTAGCCACGGGTACAAAGAAAACCAGACTGATCTAAAAGAACGCTTGCTTCCAGACTGTTCTTTTACAGGATACAGTTTCAGGATGGGTTGAGATGGTGCATCAGTAGGTGTTGATGACAAGTCAGAGGGACCTGGACTTCTTTCATGCCTCCCTTGCCCTGATATAAACGGAGGATCGTCTCCAGTCTGGCTTTCAGAAAATGTCTGTAATAAACAAATAAGACAACATTTACAATTTGCCACATGTTGATATTCAAACTCAGCAAACTGTACAATGTATTGAATGTAATATGGGTTATCAGTAAAGGCTGTCACTAGCGGCCCACCAGGCAGCCCTGAAATCTCAAATACTAACGAACCACAACTCACGTGATTGCCGGTCCTCAAGTATACGGATAAACCACTTCGATAGTTCGCAGTAATTAAGATGAGCTGAAAATGCTACTGGTGATAGAAACTCCTACAAACTGTCAGTGATTATATTATAAGCTTACCTAATTACTATAATTTTATTTAGGCGTGGTGTAGGTCAGCGTCGAGGCCATACAATAGTAAGGCAAATGTTAGTTATAGTAAGGGGTACAGTTAAGTATTTCGATTGACAGTAGCTTTTGCTATAAAAAGCGTGTACATTTATATTTAACATAAAGGTAAAGCGATTTTCTGTAGCGGCCGTTTAATGGCCTCGGCCATCTTCATTTTCCAATGAAATGATCGAGTGAGAACCTGCACCACCGCTCGTGCGTTTAAATGAAAAAACGATTACCACATTATACATATAGTTACCCACCTGAGATTCATCCAGATTTTCTACATTCGATTCAAAATCTATGATATCGTCGGGCAGTTCATCGTCCAACAGCGCGATCGAGCAACTCGTGCTCTCTGAAGTGACCACCAAAGAGTCCAAAGTTAATGAAATGTCGGCAGAAGGCACAGATTCGTCTTCATTTCTAGCCCTCTTTTTCGGTTTACTGAACATTTGTCTAATATCACTCATTTTAAGTTATTCTTAACGAACACGTGAAAGTTCTGTAACCGACCGCGTGCGAATTAATCGCATGAAAGAAAGATTGACCGCAATGACCGGAACTTCCGGAAGAGCCTTAACGCAAATAAACCAACGATCCTAAATACATAGTTCATACCAAAGATTTACGAGCATGCCATTATTGACTAGATATATCATATATGAGCAAGTAAGTAAGTGTTGTGTCAGTAATAATTACTAACGCGAAAATATAATATTAATAAGTGAATCTTTAATTATGTCTAAGGAAATAACTTGAAATAAGTAAGCAGTATGCCAGGCCAGTATGTAACACATTTTGCAATAAATTGGACGCGAAAATCTGGGGGGGCAACTGGGGGGGCACGAGCTCAGCAGGGGGGGCAGCTGCCCCCCCTGGCCTCCTCTGTAGAGCCGCCACTGATGGTCAATATTTTGACGGTTTGTGTTACATTAGTCGCAGTTCTGAGACTTGTGAAATACACGATGTCCATTGTCCTGGTCAAAATAATGATAGGCCTACTCTGTTTCGCATTCGAATCCAGTCTGGAGCGACGGATGACATTGAAGCAAGTACATTAGCGAAGGCATTTCGAACGAAAGTGGTTAGTATACCTTGATCTCAGATCTGCAATGCATTATCGATTCATGCCCATCCTTTAGCGGAGTTAATCGTTCACTATTGAAACATTATGTATTTCTTACAACGTTGAGAGTCAAGTGTGAAAATGATATCGCAATGGGAATAACGTTATCGCGATATAATCATATTAAACGCTTTTGGTGGCATGAGAATGTTCTTCGGCACTGTACCAAATTGTCAACGTGAATAAAGAATGATGCATTTGAATAGATTACACGGTAAGAAACACAGTTGCTGCCCACTTGGATTTCCCTCAAGTTATAACAATGAATCATTTCACGCAAATATTTGCTGTGCTTCTAGTGACTGACAAATAGTGCTCAGAGATTGAAATTACGACATATTTTACAGAAAATATCATAGAGAAAAAGAATCTTAAATTAAATGAAGATAGGGCTAAACGCAGTCGATATGAGGTGGCATTGGTAGCATTTGATGAACAACAAACCTTTGCCGAAGAAAACTAATGTCAACTGATGCGTTATGTTTTAATGCAACGCTTTGCACTTCTGTGACTTAATGTTGCCAGCAAGAGAAAAGCAGGCGGCAGTAGTTGTATAATTACTCATCTGAGGACAACCTAAGTCAAGTGATGACGTCATAGGTCAAAAGTGAAGCGATGACGTCAAGTGATGGCGGTGATTAACTACGTGCAATCTTGACATGCATCGTTTTCATCTTTGCCGCTGAAGTTCTTTTCAAATGTCCATAAACGCACACTTCCAGAATAAATCTGAATGAACTGATTCCAAGTTGGATCGTAATAGCAACCCGATTCATGCAATCGACCCATTTGGTTCCACTTTGGACGTTTTCTATCAGCAGGATATAATAACTCAACTAAGAGTTTCTTAGACCAGATCTCACCATGGATGTTATCAACCAGAGAAATACGTACGATTTTCTTGTATATTTCTTCCACAAACTGTCTGATTATGATACGCCGTTCAGGGTTTCGGAAAGCCTCTAAACTTCTGTTTTTGAAGTCGCTGCTGATGGTGATCGTAAGATCAGTTGTGTTTCTGTCTCGAGTATATTCGTCAAACACGTATAAGTGTCCATCCCCCATTTGAACCACATACACAAAGTGGTCTCTTTTCGAGAACCATATAACATCGTGGAAATAGACTGATTCTTTGATACTAAACTGGCAGATAATTTGCCCTTCGATGGTGAGGAAACTTACAAGCTTGTCATTGGAATCTGTTGATTTGTGGGTGAAGATGTATTCTCCATTAGGTTTCTGAATGGAGTGAAATGGGTATCTTATGTCTTTGGGAAGTGAAACACTTCTTACGAGTTTCGCGTCTAGGTCGAAAGTCTCGAGGAACATCATGCCTTCTCTTGTTGTCTTCACCAATAGTATATGATTATCACTGGTTACTGACATATAAGTGGATGCTGAACTCCATAGAGTGTATTTAGGGAGTACTTCCGATAACCACTTCTCAACTTTATAGCTCTCGGTGTCTATCTTCCAGATGCACTTGCACAATGAGTCTTTGACGTAAATGTGGCTCGTGTTGCCAATGGCAATCACATTTTCAGGATCTTTTACCTCTTCAACAACATTTATCATTAGAAGGTCATAGGGAAAGTTATCGTCGAAAGAACATAAATTCAACTTACGGTGACAATACTCATAGCGAACACCACAAGGCTTGTATAGGCCTACTTCACACAGTGCATAGATGAGTCCCTTCAGCCTTATCACATTCCCGTAACAACTAACCCCTTGACCGAACTTCCACACCGAACTGATGTTGTATTCTGCAATTGGAATTAAGGAAAAAATATAAAGAAGGCGCATGCATATGAATTTGTATATTATAGGCCCAATTAATAGATCTATTGCGTCTTTTTTTTATTTAATTCATTGTTGAAGTCAATTATGTGGTATCCACATGCAGGTGACACATAGCCTACAGCTGCGTATCAACCCAGGCAGCTGAGCCTGAAGACTTTAAGCTTCGAACCCTGCCCGTTAACGAGACGAACGAATAAAAATGGCCAAATAGGAGTTACATAAAACTGTTTTGGATGAAAGAAAAAGAATGAAATAATAAATTATCCATAGTACAAGTCACTCTAATAGCTCAAAGCAAAAAAACATGAGATATGGGTAGCTAAACACTAAACTTGTACCAAAACTAAACGCCCTTCAAAACGTCGAATTATTGTAAAGGAAAAACTGGAAAACGTAGGCCTATAGCCTGCAGGTAATTTTTTGGCCAAACAATATTAGGGCCGTTGGGACTTCTGGGTCCTGGACCTTGTCCATCTTCCTTATAAATTATGGTAAACTAGCTGGGGTACCCGGCTTTGCCCCGGAAATTTAGGATTCGACCCACTCACGGCCACAACCCCACCACACCATACCCCTAACCCCCACCCCACAACACCCCACCACACCGACCTCCACCGGTAGTCCGGTACGCCACCCGTGAAATTTCGCCTCCAACCTCATTCCTCACCTCCAATTGTTCAAGGTCCATACGCGGCGACTTGAAGTGGATAAGTACCCGTAAGCATCAACTCCCAATTCACCGAAGAGGCCACTATACCACCGCGCATCACACGTTGGACAGCACTGCCATAGAGTTTCCCTAGCAAGTGCAAATTATTCATTTTTTTCGCATCACCTTCGTCTAATGGCCTGTAGCTGTCCTTCGGCGGTAAGGCAACGAACATACCCACTACACCACCGCACCCCACGATGAATGACAATGAATTGTGATGAGTTGGAGTCGCTTAAGTTGTATAAAACCAATGTCGAGGAAATAGGAATTGCAATAGTAGGCCTGCATAAAACAAACTATAAAGAAATTGGAATTCTACCTTCTGATGGCCTCGAATCGTAGGATGATTTCGGTGTGTCATCTGTTGTCATGGCGACAGTGGACTCATCTACGACTTCATCCGTTGCTTCGGACTCTCTGTCTGTGATCTTAGTGATTTCTTCGACTGTAGAGATAGGTGTATGTGTGTAGAGTGCAGTGTTTATGTCGTTTGAAGATTTACTTTTGCAGGAAGATTCGGCTGATGGTTCACCAGTTGTGCGAAGTGAAACCTTAGGGTCAGTTGGGGATGTTGCATGGCTTTGAGAAGTGGGGAAAGCAACTTGAGTGTTTGAAGTGGTTTGTTTGTAAGTTATCGTTGGCTGGGCTGATCTTTGATTTTCTTCGCCGTCAGTTTCTGTGTTTTTCCATTGGCTGTTTGCATGACTCAGTGACTCTTGTCCAGCTATAGCAAATCACCACCATCAAAAGACTTTTGTGAAAAATATAAAACATACCCTTAATGTGAAACGAACATGATGTTTCAACCGAAGATATATTTAGCCAAGCGTTTAAAAATAGTATGTACTTTATCTTGTTTTGATGTAGGCCTAATGCTAACAGAGACACGGTATTAGGCAGCTGGTAATGGTAGACCTTTAGATGCTAACACGTAATTATGTTTAATTAAATTCTGTAACAGCGTAACGCATAATCTGTCGATTTCAGCATCGATCAAACCGATTGGTCCTTACTAAATGGTTTGCCTAGATAACCAGCTGTTATGAATTAAAGTGAACGGGATACCTCACAACCGACTTTGTTATTACATTTAAAATTCCAAGCTGTGTTTCACTAAATAGTACAATTCAGCATTATTGCCAGGTAGTAACACTACGTGAGCGACAATGAATTTGCTGTCAAAATTATTCCATTTAAAATTGCACACGATGAAAGAATATCTGAAGATTAGGTATGGGTAGCCTTAATAAATTCTCTTTAATTCAAAAACCTCTTCAGAAATAATTAATGACAGCGTGAAAAATAGCAGGATGATTCACAGCATAGCATAATTTTGCAGTAGCTCAAACAAAGGCTCAAAGCCGAGGAGAGGGCACGGAAAATGAGTTCGAAAAGTTAAAGGCTGTCGCACTGATTGCGGAAACCAAATCGCAAGTGTCATTATGAATCAATTATGCAAGATTTTCTTGAAGATGTAGACTTAAAAGTTAAATCTTGACTCATAATTATTACGATACCGCATGCACAAGTGAGACGCATTGTTTTACTTACAGACTATCGTATTGAAAACGACGATGGCTTGGAAAACATTCACCGCACAGAAAACTCGAAACATTTTGTCAGACAACAGCTGTTGATACGGATCGTAGACTGTTTACACGTCGTTATATCATTCGATTGTAAGTTAGATAGGACGTTCACGATCGAAATCTTTAACTAGAGCTGACTCTGGTTGGTTAGCGTTTTTCTAGTTTATTCGGTCCTCTAAACGACAACTCATCTATCATCTTTGTCGAGCCCAGACTGCGACGTTGAATCGCCAAGGCCAACACGATACAGATTTTTTGGCTAGAACAAAAGATATGCAGATTGCACTAGATCCATGCGTTTAAAGGTCATAAAACTATGACCAGCAATGGTTTTAAATAATATCAAATTGTTGTGGCAACAGACCGTTTCCTTGTACTTAGTGTATAATGGTGTGGATGTGTTGGAGTGATATTCACATGTATTGACCTACAATGTGGATTTTTCGAGATTCGACAGACCTGTAATAAATATTTGGTTAATGGTAAATCACGGTTTGCTGGTTGCTCATAGACTGTTATCTGCGTGGTCAAATGTCTGTTGCCGTCCGATGTTACTTTGCTAGCAGCCTGTTATCTTCATGAGACAATGCATGTAGGCATATTTTGCCTTAGCTCCATCTGATACTGGTTAAAGGATCAATTCTGCGTTTTGGATATTACAAACTAGTGTGCACATACACTATAATTATGTTTTAGCTCTTAACAGATATTTGATTGGTTACTTGTGCACTGGTGTCTGCGTGCTGTAGTGCATGCTGTTGTCAGATATTACTTGTAAGCCAATTTCGGACATTGTGGTTTTCAGTTTCTTCACACAATGCGGGCGTTTTATCAGTTCCATCTGCTACTAGTTAAACGGGTAATTTTGATATCGAATGCATGAAGATATCACAGCAAACAGTTCGCTAGTTTGGTAAATAATGCTCACTAGCGTCACAACCAGTGAGTCCATTTGGACTCCAACCTTAAACTTCTGAAAGGGTTTGTTCTGTGGAAAGATCACCCGATAGCCTACTTTATACTTAAGGCTGCCGACTCTTGGTTTTGCCAGTCCTGGACGCCCTCAGTCACTAGATATGACATTTATAGCAATTTACACTGTCCACATAACTATATTGCATACAATGCATAGGCACAAAGTAATGGAAATCAGAAATCGATTGATTTATTGATTGATTGTTTTATTAATTAATAGATTTATAGATTGATTGATTGATTTATGGATTGATTGAATTGCAGTCCGATTTTGAAATCAACATTAAGTGGGAAATAACCAATAAATCCAAACGGTTCTCTTCTCTAGCTTAGGAATTGCGCTTTAATAATGATAATAATTATGATTATGAAGTAACGATTTTGTTTGTTCAATTTTTATATGACATACAATCCAAAGTATGGAAATCCCACATAGACGTTATGCATGTTCTATTTCATACTCACTTATTGCTCAGCTGATGCAACAATTGGATTAATAATTGTCTGCAACATCCAAGCATGCCAAGAACAAGTTTAAAGTGCATAATAGGTAGCAGTCAGTCCTAATAACTTATAACCTGAGAGGCTTCCAGGTTTCTTGTTCATTTCTTCATGATGCTCCAAATATTCTCAAACACAGCAATTTGATTAAATGCATTCGGAAACTAATGAGTCATCGCGACTAAACACTCAGGCTGGTTTATTTTACATAGGCCTACTAATAGGCCATATAAAGTATATGTCTCCACTGAAATTTTCAGTTGCAAAATAAACGCGTTCAGCCCAACTTGGAAGTGTGAAAACCTGCACATCCTTAAAACCAACTGTTTCCTCGAGCCTGAACTCACAGCTTAGTATTATGCCAAAAACATCGTCCTCGTGACAACGCGAGGACGATGTGTAACACTTTTTAACAAAATTATAACGCTTGTTACAAATAAACTTCTCTTGCAATGAAGAGTCTGGAATTTACGAGAAGCAACCAGGGGCGGATCCAGGGGCAAATCCGGACATGCTCCCCATTTTGATATTTCACCAGCTATGTTACCGGAAAAAGTGGACGCGCCCCACCATCAGTTTCGTAGGCCCATCCCCATAGGATTCGTACAGGCTTTCAACAACACAGTGGAGCAAAGATAATTTTATTACTGAACATAAATACGACGATTAGCCTAGATGTAATTCAAAAATATAAGTCAAAATAGCATGCAGATATAGTAGAACAAAATGTTACAAAACAAAAATCATTAGCCAAGATTTTAGCCAATGGTCAATATTTTGACGCTTTCAAACGTGACCTAAAATGTTGGAATATCTACACATAAGTCGCAGCTCTGAGACTTGTGAAATACACGATGTCCAATGTCCTGGTCAAATAATACTCTGTTTTGCATTCGCATTCAGTCTGGACCGATGCAGGCCCGCCGAGAGGGGGGGACAGAGGGGGCAAATGCCCAGGGGCCCGGAGACTTTTAGGGGCCCGGAGGGGGCCCGGGTTACAGTGATTATAATATGTTTCATATGTTGATTACGGGCGGCGGGCCCAACCTATAATCACTCATATTGCTTAGCCTATTGTTTCTGATTTATGTTGTTTTAATTAGAGCCTACTGTTACACTGCTACAACTGTTAAAGTTTCAGGCAACTGTCCATTACCTTAGTTATCAGTGTTTTGCAAAAGAACACGCTCATTTCCGTCTCCGAACGTTCTTTTGATAAATTATGCGTTGTCAGATTTCAATCACAAGTGAACAAAAATCTAATTGATAAATTTCTCTCGCAACGATGGAATATTTTATAAACACAAATTTGGAGCACAAAGACAAAAATAAAAGGCTAATAAGTTTGAAAAGACAACAGTTGGCAAGCTTATACCCCGGTACAGTCGCACACTATCTCAATTCATTATCTCAAAAGAGGGCAACCAGAGCCAGTAGGCCTATAGTTATAAGGCCTACTCCTACATCGGTTGATTCCAGTGAATCAAACGTGCCTGGATGATGATCGTGTAATCTTATACTGACTGGATGAAAATGAATTTTGTGGTGTTAATATCTTAATTCCAAATGAAGACATTATAAATAATTATTATGAAAATGCTGAAATTATGAAAATTGTAAAGAGGCATTGTTTTGATGTTGGCGCTACGACCCGCGTTTAGGCCTATACACAAACGATTGAGACGAAATAGACTGCTATAAAGCTTAAAATTGACGGTCCTCCAAGACATTCGGACAATTTTCCAGGCGATGAAGAAAGAGCATTTCCGAAATGCATTTTTTAGGTTCGCCTACAAGATGGAGAACTACCAGTTTATTATAAGAGATAGGGCCTATTGTTGCAGTTAAATCCAGAAAGGTTGCTTGTTGATTACAATATTATTTGAAAATTAAATTCTTAACATTAAGAATTGATTAATTAAAATCATAAATGCAAGCATCAGCGTACAATCATACCCCCACTATTGCTATTTTTATTTGTTTTGCGTAAATTTTCTCAATAAGTCTAAAGATAGACTGGGACCCGTAACTGCTCAGCCCAGGGGCCCGGAATTTCTGTCGGCGGGCCTGGACCGATGGACGACATCGAAGCAAGTACATTAGCGAAGGCATTTCGAAGGAAAGTGGTAACCGTAGTAGCCTATGCATAGTTCTCGGATCTGCAATGCAATGTCGCTGCACGCTCATCCTTTAGAGGAGTTAATCGTTCACTATTGTCGCATTATAAGTCTTACATGATTATGTATTTCTTACAACTTTGAGAGTCAAGTGTGAAAATGATGTTGCAATGGGAATAACGAAATCGCAATTGTTACGATCATAATAATAAACCGCTTTTGGTTTTGGTAGCATGAGAATGTTCTTCGGCGCTGCGAAGGAGCAGAAGTGTCAATAAAATGAAGATAAGGCTTAAACACGTCTTCGATATGCGATGGCATTGCGAAGCATTTTGATGAATAATAAACATTGGTGCAATAAAGCTATGTTCAACTGACAGGGGCTTCTATCCCTATACATGCCGGGCGCAGCTTGCGCCCAGTGAAAAACAGGGGGGGAAACGGAATTTTTTCCCAATTGTTAGCAATGTAAACCTATATACAGCGTTCTGTTTGTTGTATATTGGATTAAACGAATATACAATACAATTACACTTTTTGCGGGTTACAACGAGGGGCTTCTATTCCTATACATGGCGGGCGCAGCTTGCACCCAGTGAAAAATGGGGGGAATCAGAAGAGCCAAAACTCGTCTGTAGGGGGGGAGAACCGGCCATGGAGGACAGTGTTCAATCTATAGACATCTCTAGGGAAGTTCTCCAGAAATTACTTCCCCACAGAAAATGTTGGCAGAATGGTAATAGTTTTTATCCTAACTATAGCCTACTATCAATGCCTACTTTTTGCATCACATGAACTGCTATAATATTTACGGTTATGTGATTATGATGATATTATTTGCTATTTTAATAAATGACACAATCATAATTAAAATAATGAATATAGGTTAATTTAATATTATATAGGTCTGCTTGTACAAATAGGCTACCATTTTTGTACAACTAATGTACAACGGCTTATCTCCACTGTCTCCAGTGTTATATTTCAAATTTCAGACTCAAATTTCAAAATGTTGTGTTCCTTGAACTCTTAGTAAAACAGCATGATTATTACGAAGGCCTATATATTGTATTTTCATTCTATTGCATTGTACTCTATCCATAAATTTATGTAACGCCTCTCGCAGTGCACACTGATCAGAGTCGCTAAACACAATGCATGGCATTGGCTACCCAATTTTGGCAGTTTGGTAGTTCCTGCCATGGTTTCAGTGGCGGCGCTAGGGGGCTGGGGCTAAGCCCCCTACAAGAGGCTCAACCCCCTCTAAAAAAAGGAACCTCCGGAAATTTTTAACATTGAAATATCCACGAATTTCGGCTGATGGCTAAAAAAAGATCGTCAGAAATTTTGGCGGCGAAAATGGAAAATTTTACTGAGATTTCGGGCGATGACTAAAATAAGGTCGTCACAAATTCTGGCGGCGAAAATGGAAAATTTTCGCCGCGAGGCTTCAGCCCCCCCCCCCAAAAAAAACTGAAATCCTGGCGCCGCCACTGCATGGTTGGTTACCATTTGTAACAATTTCTGCTAACTGTATCTTGGTTAGCAATTCACGACCGTCTTGGGCAAAAGAGATATAGGCCATGAGCTAATTGAATTGCAACAAATAGGCTATAAGCCGCTATAATTTTAATGGGCCTAAGTTTACTCTCGTCAGCAATTATTCATTATCGTATAGTCCATCACTGTGCAGCAGAAACAGCTGAACTGAGTTGCTGAACTTGATAAATAAAGAAATTGTTGTAATTACAAGTATGTTTATCGAAATCTCAAGCCACTCTTTTATCAGCACTGTGTCAGAGTAATTTTGCTAGAATGACATCGTAAACTGCTAGTACTATACAGGTCTAGGCCTACAATGTGGAAACTCCCAAAAATATGATTGTTAAGTATAGGGCCATTTGTCAAGTCATAGACCACTCTTTTCAGCAATCCTCCACTGAAATAATAGGCTAGTATAGTTGTAAAAATGACAGCCTACAATGCGGAAATTGCAATGCGGAAATTGAAAAAAATTCTTACGGAGAGGAGACCATCTCTCTCCCAAACCGTCCCACATCTCAGAAACCTTCATTCACCAGAGGAATTGACTAGATAACATATTGCCGAGAGGGAAGACCGACCCAGAAATAGGGGGGGGAAGAAGATGGATTGCGCCCGACTGCTTAGGGGGGATAGAAGCCCCGTCAACTGATGGGAAGTGTTTTAATGCATCGCTTTGCACTTCTGCGACAAAATGATGTTGGCAGCAGCAGAAAAGCAGTTGGATGTGATTAACAACGTACAATCTTAATATGCAAAACTTCGTACTCATCTTTGCCGCTGAAGTTAGTTCTCTTCAAATGTCCATAAATGCAAAATAAATCTAAGAGAACGCGCAATAAACTGATTCCAAGATGGATCGCAATACCAACCCGATACATGCAATCGACCTCTTTGGTTCCACCTTAGAGGTTTTGTGTCAGGAAGATATAATTATCTCAACTAAGACTTTCCTAGACCACATGCCATTATCGGTGCCATCAGCCCAAAGCAGACGTACGTACTTCCTGTGTATTTCTTCCACAAACTGTCTGATTCTGATACGCCGTTCAGGGTTTCGGAAAACCTTTAGACGTCTCTTTTTGGAGTCGCTGCTGATGGTGACCCTAATATCAGTTGTGTTTCTGTCCCGAGTAGGCTATAATATTCGTCGAACACGTATAAGTTTCCACTATACATTTCAACCACATATATAAAGTGGTCTCTATTCGAGAACCATAGAACATCATTGAAACGAAATGATTTTTTGATACTAAACTGGCAGATGATTTGCCCTTTGATGGTGAAGAAACTTACGAACCTTTCGTCGGAATCCGTTGCTTCGTGAGCGACGATGTATTCTCCATTAGGTTTCTGAATGACGTGCGATGGGTATTTTATGTCTTTGGGAAGTGAAACACTTCTTACGAGTTTCGCGTCTATATCGAAAGTCTCGAGGAGCATCCCGTCTTTATGTTTCGTTACCAACAGTATATGATTATCAATGGTTACTGACACTTTAGTGTAAATTCTGTCCCATGAATGAAATTCAGAGAATAAGCTTATTTCCGATAACCATCTCTCAACTTTATAGCTTTCAGTGTCTATCTTCCAGATGCAATTGTACCATATGTCATGGACGAAAATGAGACTCGTGTTGCCAATGGCAAACATCTCTGCAGGATCACCTACCTCTTCAACAACATTTATCATCAGAAGGTCATAGGGAAAGTGGTCGTCGAAAGAACATAAATTCAACTTACGGGGCTCATTAATATAGGGATCACGACTTGGACGCTTTGTTCCACAAAGTGCATAGATGAGTCTCTTCAGCTTTATCACACCCCTATAAATACCAACATCTTTACCGAACTTCCACACCGGCATGATGTTGTATTCTGAAACACGAAACAGCAGAAAGTTTGAATATGAATAATTTGTACCGCCAATTAATAGTGCGTCTTGATGTTTAATTCTATATTGAAGTTAATTTCGTTTTATCCAGCTTCATGTGCGGTTGAGATCCTTATTTTAATACCTATATATATTATATATAATAGCCTATATAAACGATATAGGCCCTTCAATCACTGGTGTAATCTTGCACCACCCGCAATTTGATATAAAGTAAACAAAAGCGAGTCCGCAGAATTATTTTTATTGCGTCGTGCAGTTTGAGTCAGTTGCGGCGCTTGGGGGCTAGCGGGTAAGTCCCCCTATAAAAGGCAGCCAGGGGGCTAAGCCCCATAAAAAAAGGCCATCGGGTTTTGTTTTACATGTAGAACTGAAATATTTACACCATAAGCTCTCTAAAAGTTTCGACCGAAACAAGTGAAAATTTGAACCGGGGGTCTGAACAGACCCCCTTTGGTCTGTTCAGACCCCCGGTTTTGAAGTGGGTTTTTCAGAGGGAATAGTGATTTTTGTAGCCAATTTTGTAAGATGATATCAGAGTGACTCACAGCAACAATGTATCAGTATCTATGCAACATAACTCATTTTTATGATGAATTTGAAATAAAATGTATATAGAAAGAGGAGACTCAAATATATTTTATATCAATAAAATAAATGCTTGGTATGAAAAAATTATTTATAAAGAAACAGGGTATCAGCGTGACCACACGTTGCCATGCATATTTTAACACATATTCATCTGAAACGTTACAGCTATACAGATTTTTACACGGGCCAACTCGCCTCCACCCAACACACACCTCGGTCCGCAGGGGCCGGGTGGGGCAGGGGTAGTGTTAGGGGGTTGGGGTGGAGAAAATTTGCACGAAAACCCAAATTTTACGGGTGGCATACCGGCGGAGGTCGGAGTGTGGTGGGGTATTCTGGGGTGGAGTGGTGGTGCAGGGGATGGGGGCGGGTGGGAGGAAATTTTCTTGAAACTCAAATTTCACGGGTGGCGTACCGTGGGAGGTGAGAGTGTGATGGGGTGTTGTGGAATGGGTGGGATGGAGGGGTGGTGGGTTGGGTATTGAGGGAGGGGTGGGGTGAAGTGGAGGGTGAGGCTGGGGGAGGAAGGGTGGGTGATGGGGATGTGTGGAGTTGTGGGTGGGTGGGGGAGGAAATTTTCTCGAAAACTCGAATTTCATGGGTGGTGTACCGGTGGAGGTCGGAGTGTGGTGAGGTATAGTGGGGGTGGGTGTGGTGTGGTGGGTTGTGGCCGGGACGTGTCGAATCCTAAATTTCCCGGGCAACGCCGGGTACTATAGCTAGTAAATTGTACATGTCTGTACAGTGGCCCATTTCCAGTTGAATGGGATACTTTATTTCTGCGGGGGATGAAGTATCCTCTCTCAGTCCAGAGAATTCACTTAAGATGTTATAGTTTTCGGGTACGAATTTATTCTGAAAAGGTCCGCTGGAGGATAATCTGCTTCGAAATAGAGTCTCTGAGAGGGAAAGACTTTTAGGGGTAGGATCGGTCACGCCGGACAAAACATTTTTGTTACTTCCGCGATGTTCTGTATGTTTAGAATCAAATTCACCGGCGTTCCATCAAATCTCGGGTAGCCTATACTTATGGACGACCACAGCTGCAGCACGCATATGTTTTCGTATGGGCACAGACGCCCGATGTCAGCCACTATCCTTGGGTGGAATTTACCAAGGGCTAAGAGTTTGAGCCCCCAAGAAGAAGGCCCCGACAAAATTTTGGCTCTCAAATTTTACCATTTTAATTTTTTATGCAATTTTCATGAGATTTCGAACAGAAGAACTAAAAAAAAGGTCATCATCTATTTTGGCCGGGAAAATTGTACATTTCATACCGGTACGAGATTTCGAACCCGAAAGACTAAAAAAGTCATCAACATTTTGGACCGCGAAAAAATGGTACTCGAAAATATTGTCGGCGCCGCTTTTTTGTTCTTTTGGAATTCGACAAAGTCTCCGTGTCCTGAAACCCAACTTACATATTTTAGCCAGTCCAAGAGCTGAAACCAAACAAGCCAAGCTCCGCCCATGGCCACGTTAGTCAGCTGTGGGGCTTCAGTACACCGACACAATAGACGATGAATTATACACTTGGCACCTAATTTATACACTTGTCGCCAAATTTAGTAGTCGTACTTGACAGTTTCATCTCCTACCAAGGAGAAACTGCTCAGTTAACTAGTTTTTAAGTGTCATGTCATGATCCATCTCAACACCTTATAGCCTAGAGGCTATTAGGCAGAGCGATTCTAAATACAACAAATTTGATAAAAACGCAATCGTCTTTTTAATCATTTGTTTCTCCATTTCCAGAGCTCCTCTACAAGAAACTACGCAGAGGCGATCCCGACTACATTGCGGACACTACTTCGAGGTTTCACACCGAAGCGCTGAGCAATTGAGAAAGAAGGACTTGCCCAGGGTCCATACGCGGCGATTTGAGGTGGATTCGAACCTGCAACCTTCCGGCTGCAATGCAACGAACATACCCACTACACCACTGTGCCACACCAATGATGTACCCTGCTATGTATGTCTGAATTGCAAATAAAGCAATCAACGGGACAACGGCTCAGATTTGTTTGGCGCATATAATTATTTGGGGCCACTTATGTTCGAAATCAGAAGAAACTTTACTCGGATTGTTCGGAAAGCGTGTCAACCACCAAAATAGTTAATCGTGATCGTAATCTCCAAATTGTATAGAGTGCAGGGCACCAGCATATTCACGAGAGCTGTGTCAAGTCAGAAGAGCAACTGTTGTCCAAGAGAGTAGTCTGAAGGGAGGTCATAGTTTGAGTACGGTGCCAAAGATTCAGAGGTGGCAGAGTAGCTGTTAAGGTGAGTGGTGTTTAGGTTGAGAGTTGGAAGACGGAAGATCCGTTGATTCGGGGTAAGAGCGCCCAAAGAGGTGAGACTTTAGTGTCGAATGGAAAGTCCGAGGAGTGATAGCGTAGGAAGGTGATGGTGGTTGACCAGAAAGATGGAGGAGGAACGGACATACGTGTAGAGCGGAATTCATGATGAAGGGCATTCCAGAGGCATGGATCAGTGGCTGATATGGCTCGGTTGGAGATTACGAGATGGGTAGTGACAGGAGGTCGAGAAAGGGTGAGACAGGAGGAGGATCGGGTAGAGTGGGTTGGCTTCATGGTGAAAAGTTTACGACGAGTTTACGATAATTATATTGCCTGAGAGTATTGTAAGAGAGTTGTAGATTAAGGAATAGGGATTCGTTCTGGGATTTTTAGCCAATGCAGGATTGGGGTGATGTGATGATGTTTGGAAGTTCAGGTGAGTCGAGGTGACGGCTCTGGCTAATGAACATTTTGAATGAGTTGGAGACGCTTCAGTTGTGTAGAATCAATGCTAAGGAAAAGGGAATTGAAGATGTGAGTTCCAAAACCTCTCATATGACTATGACTATTATAATAACTTTACAGATTTTGGAACTCAGCTCTTAAATTGCAATAGTAAGTATCTGTTCATAAAACAAACTATAAAGATATTGCAATTCTACCTTCTGATAACCCCGAAGCGTAAGATGATTTCGTTGTGCTATCTGTTGTCATGGCGACAGTGGACACATCTACGACTTCATCCGTTGCTTGAGAGCTTCTGTCTGTGGTCTTAGAGATTTCTTTGACTGTAGAGATTGGTGTAGTTGTGTAGAGTGCAGTCTTTTTATCGTTTGATGATTTACTTTTGCAGGATGATTCGGCTGATGGTTCACCAATTGCGCGAAGTGAAAACTTATGGTCAGCTGGGAATGGTGCATGGCTTTGCGAAGTATGGAAAGCAACTTGAGTGTTTGAAGTGGTTTGTTTGTCAGTTTTTATTGGCTGGGTTGATCTTTCCTTTCCTTCACCGTCAGTCTGTGTGTTTGTCCATTGACTGTTTGAATAACTCGGTGACTCTTGTCCAGCTATATAAAATCAATAGTTAGCATGGAATGTACACCATCACCAAAAGACTTTTTGTGAAAAATATTAAACTTAGCCTACCCTTAATGTGAAACAAACATGATGTTTTAACCTAAAATAGATTTGGCCAAGCGTTTAAAAATATTATCTTTATCTTGTCTTGATGTAATGCTAAAAGGGACACGGTATTAGGCAGTAACCGTTGGTAAAGGTAGACCTATAGAATATGCTAAAACAAATGTTTAATAAAATTCTGTACCACTGTAACGCATAATCTGTCGATTTAAGCATCAATCCAAACGATTGGTCCTTGTTAATTGGTTTGCCTAGAAAACTAGCTGTTATGAATGAAAGTGAACGTGATACATCACAGCCGATTTTGTTATTACATTTAAAATTTCAAACTGTGTTTCACTAAATAGCACAATTCGACATTATTGCCGGATAGTAACACAATGTAAGAGACTATGAATTTGCTGCCAAAATAATTACATTTCAAATAATTTGCACACGATAAAAGAATATCTGAAGACTAGGTTAGTGTAGCTGGTAAGAAATTCTCTTTAATTCGAAAACCTTGTCGGAAAATAATTAATGACAGCATGTAAAATAACAGGATGATTCATAGCATAGCATAATTTAGCAGTAGCTCAGACAAAACCGAATAGAGAGCACTGAAAATGAGTTCGAAAAGTTAAAGGCTGTTGCACTCATTGAAGAAAGTAAATCACAATTGACATTATGAATCAATTATGCTAGATTTTCTTGAAGTTGTAGACTTAAAAGTTAAGTCTAAACTCATATTATGATACCGCATGCATTAGTGAGACGCATTATTTTACTTACAGACTATCGTATTGAAAACGACGATGGCTAAGAAAACATTCCCCGCACAGAAAAATCGAAACATTGTGTCAGTCAGCAGTTGATACGAATAGGCCTACTACACTGTTTACACGTTGTTATATCGCTCGATTGTAAGTTAGTTAGGACGTTCACGATCGAAATCTTTGACCAAAGCTTATTCTGGTCAGATAGCGTCTTTCTATTTTATTCGGTCATCTATTATAGGACAACAGACTCATCTATCAGCTTTGTCGAGCCCAGACTGCGACGTTGCATCGCCAAGACCACCATGATATAGATTTCTTTAGAACAAAAAGTAGTGTCTTTTTCCATCAGATTTCACTAGACCCATGCGTTTAAAGATGATAAGATTATGACCAGCAATGGTTTCAAATAATATCAAATTATTGTGGCAACAGATTGTTTCATTGCACTTGTCGTATAATGTTGTGAATGTGTTGGAACGATATTCACATGAAAAGGCTGATAACGCGGAATCTTCAAGATTCTACTAACCTGTTATTATTGGTTAATGCGATGTCACGGTTTGCTGGCTGCGTATGCACTAGACAAGTGTATGCGTGGTCAAGTGTCTGCAGCCGGCAGATGTTAATTTGCTACAAGTTTGTTATCTTCCTGAGATAATGCAGGTAGGCATATTTTGCATTAGCTCCATCTGATACTAGGATCAATGTTGAGGATTGGCTATTACGCACTAGTAGCCTATGCACTGTCACACTGTCAGATGTTTTTTTCTTGGCAGAGATTTTATTGATTGAATGCGCGTGCACTAGTCTCTGCATGCCGTAGTGTCTGCTACCAGCAGATGTTGCTTGTAAGCTACTTGCGGACATGTTGGATCTCAGTTTCTTTGGACAATGCGGGCGTTTTATCAGTTTCATCTGATACTAGTTAAACGATAGGCTTATACCTTGTGGGCACTTTGATATCGAATGCATGAAGACGTAACTGTTCGTAACAGCAAACAGTTCGCTAGGTTGGTAAATGATACTCACCGACGTCACAACCGTTTGGACCCAACCGTTAAACTTCTGAGATCACCCGACATTTTATGCGACGTCGCAGACAATAATAATAATTATTGTACGAACGCCGATGAGAAGCAGCAGCAGATGACGCCAAAGGCAGCGACAGACAGAGTATACAATATACATAGGCTATGTTCCAAGACTAGTGTCCATGTATCAATAACATACAATAAATATTTACTGCGTTGCATTGTATTGTATTGTATTTAAACATTTATAAAGCGCCTCTAGTACAGTGAGCCGTTCAGAGGCGCTCCCAGTGCGCAAGGCTCCGCGAGAAGAAGCAGGTTTTAAGAAGAGATAGAGGAGAGGAGAGACTGACAGACAGAAGTGTAAAGCGAACAGGAGACAGAGAATTCCAGAGAGAAGGACCAATTGAGACAAAAGATCGAGACTGAGCCATAATAGTTCTAGACCGAGGAACCAACAGGTCAAGTCCGGGGGCCATACAAAATGTTCCCTTCCAATAGCCCTTACCGGGAACAAGCGATTATTGCCAAAAAATCGGAATTATTATGTATTGAACATTTGTAACCATAATTGCTTTTAGTGTTACAGTTTAAGACTTTGAGTTAGTGTTATGAGGGACTTGATGTACAGCAATGTTCCAAAATTGCACTAGATTCTGTTTTCACCATCTTTGAGCATGGAAAATGTAAATTTTAGTTAATTTTGTTAATGATTGAAGATTAATTCATAACCTGTTGATGGTATTTTTGTGATGCTAGACATTAAATATTTTGTATTCATTGCATTGTATATTTTATGTAATGTCATCAACTGACATTGATGTCATGAAACGACGTTAAACTTTGAAATAATAATGCCATCGGGTTGAAGAAGTCTCTAGTGTGATCTATAACACGTCAAACAAATTTTTATCGACGGTAACTGGCTTTCGTCTCTTAAGCTGTCGTTAAACTCTGGAGCCATCCATGTCTTCGGTTAGTTTCGTACACAGTCTCGACGTTTCTAGGAATCAGAATAAGATTCACATAAACGTTAATTACAGCTGAAAGATGAGAGATGACGTTTAACAAGAGTAATTCAAATTTGAATTGTTGTTCTCGTTCAGTTTAGCAATTGACTCCAAATTTTATTCAGAGAGCGACAATATTTATTATTCATTTATGGATTGAAATATAATAGTAGGTCTCAATACAGGACTACCTGCGATGACTAGTTAAGACCGTCGATGTCTTTACATCATTTGAAACATCCCAGTGCATCAACAAATTTTCGTTTAGATAATTATTACAATTTTTTTTGCGCGGGTCCGATATTTACATGGACAGATAATTTATGAAGATGCAGCACTTTGCAGTAGATCTCTTATTGGTCATTGGGTCATATTATTTTTATTGGCTGTTTGTGCTCTGCTGCCACTTGATATTTACGTGCTGCTGGCAGACGTGTTAGCTTTCAGTTTCGCCAGACAATGCGGTTATTGTATGCGAACCATCTGATATCAATAAGTATTATTATACAATATTCTCTGCACATGCTGTCCAATATCGTTCCATTCATTCATTCAATCATTTCCGAAATTTATATAGCGACCTTTCAAGAAGCCCACTCATGAGTGCTGCCTAATCCCAATCCATCCGCGGTGACACAAAATGGGTCTTAAGGAGCATGTGAAACCCTGATGAGTCAACCCTATGCAACAAGCGTATCTAGAAATGGAAACTATTCCAGATAGATGGACCTACAACTGAGAAAGCACGACGCTGACAGTTTGATGTTTCAACACGCGGGACCAACAGCTCCCGGCTAGAGGCAGAGCGAATGGTTCTGCGATCTGAGACAACAGACACTGGACAGCTGAAGTCTGAAGAGCTCACATAAATAATTTATTATCTAGGTCGGAGCATAACCAAGAGGACAACGCCAAACCGTATGGTGCCATGCATGTAAGCTGAAGCAGAGGCAAACTTAGGCGTTCTCCCGATTAGCTGCTCACAGCTTAAGACAGTTTTATTTGGCCGCATACATTATTGCATCACTATTAAAAAATTTATTAAGAGAAGTTGAGCAGCGCCTTTTCAAGGGGACTAGGCTACTCAGAAGCGATCCAAAACCCAATGCGGCAAAATAAAACTTATTTGTCCATTATCATCGAATGCGAAGCTGTGTCAATAGTTAAGCTGCTGTCTGTTTATTTAAAGCTATTTTTTAATGAATTGTGTGTCAGAACCAGACATCTTCAGGGCACCAACGCTCAGAGGAACCACCGGGTTGAAGAAGCCTCTAACCCTCAGAGGGTTTGCAAGACCCATTCCGGATCCCCTATGCAGCCGAATGTTTGACAATCAAAATGATTGCATGCGAACTGCTTTATTATATTAGCAAAAGCTTACTTTGCATTGTCATGAATCTTGATCTGTTGCCAAATTAATGATTTACTGACAGACTGATCTGATTGATTTATTGATGGATCGATTGATTGAATGGTTGACTGATTGATTGATTGATATGCAGTCGATTTTGAAATCAACATTAAGTGGAAAATAACCTGCAAATCCAAACGGTTCTCTGCTGTAGCTTAGGAAATGCGCCTTAATAACTATGTGGAGTTACGATTTTGTTCAAATTTTATATGACAGACAATACAAAGTAGCCTATATAGAAAATCCACATAGATGTTATGCATGTTCTGTTTTGGCTTAGTAACTGTCTGCAACGTCCAGGCATGCCGAGAACAAGTTTAAAGTGCATAATATGATTATATAAGTAAACAGATGACGCCAAAGGCAGCGCAGACCAAGTAGGCTGTGTTCATGTATCCATAGCATACCATTGACTGCTGAGGGATTCTTTGGCGACCATAAAGATAATAAGCTCTACCAATAGCCCTTACTGGGAGCAAGCAAGTATTGCAAATCTCTGGGTTTGGAGGAAATGAATTGCGAATCAGTGATACATGTAGGCCTATTTAATATGATATTTATGCCACGTGCCAAATGGCGATACCTGAATCAGTGACGTCAAGTGGAATGAGCGAATGGAAATAAAGGACAAATGGATTCGTGATGAAATACTCAAAAGTTTCAAGTCGCCATATCTCAATAGTGTTACTTTTGTGTGTGTGTTTGGGGGGGAGGGGGGGGTGGAATCCAGCGTTCACGTCATCGAATAACACCACTGGACACGTGTTTTTGGACATACGCTGCATGCAGTGAAAAAAATGGAAACTGTGGATACATAATATTATTTGCCCGGAGTCAGATTTCCTATATTATTATATAATCATAGACCTATAATTATTATTATGTAATAAAGCAGCGTTCTGCAGAGTTCATAAACCAAGCGATTGTAGAACGATGTTCATGGAGACGATCGTTTATAATAGTTAAAAAGATCGTTTATTATTATTGCCTGCATCGAACTGCCATTCGTTTCTGGACGAATATATTAATGGGTCGAATCTGAATATCTGCTGTTTAACGACGCTTTGTCGTAAGAACGATGATTAATAGGGTAGTGGCGCAGTTGGGTGAATTCCAGATTTGACGAGGGCTTATGACAACAGAGGACGATTCTCTCAAACAAATTTGTTTGGCATAATACAGCTCATGAAGCAGAGGGCATATCGCGGTTCTTGATTATGTATCATCCGTTAAATGCGTTTCGAAGGTGTCCAAACAGTGCGTAATGGAAAGCCAACCTAATATCTTATTCCAGAAGATTAGCATCTGCTATCTCAAAACTGAAAACATTGCTCTTTCACAAATCCTATCCTAATTCCTCCTCTTCTCGTCACATCTCTCGTCATTTCAACTCTAAACATCACGTCCACCTTAGCCGTCCATCTATCTGCCTGCCTGACTCTCCGGACTTGACCCGCTGCCTATCGATTTTGTTTTGATTAAGCGCCTGTGAATAAGCTGGTTCCCGCGACTTGGCTTTTGTGGGCGCTGTAGAAGTCTCGAGATTACGATCACGATTACGATTACGATGGCTGTTGTGGCCGTCTTAAACCAAGGCTGTAGTTCATGATAAGCGGAAAATAATTATATGTATTGCATCAGCGTCTTTTATATTCAACCAAAGGATGCTCCACGCCTAACGGTAGGCAGTGGTTGGCAACTTTTATAGGTGTCTAATAAAATCCACGAGTCAGAGTCAGACTGATGAAAATTTTCTGAAAAATGTCACTTTAATTTAAGAACCAAATTACATGAACGACTTAGCACAATTATAGACATAAAGAGGAGGAGTGTTTCTGCCACTAGATATTAATATGCTGCTAGCGGACGTGTTGGATTTCAGTTTCGCTAGACAATGCGGGTATTGTATGCGAACCATCTGAAATCAATTATGCGATATTCGCTGCACATGCTGTCGAACATGCTGTTTCATTCATTCCCTTCAAAAATTTATATAGCGCCCTTCAAATTGTCCACTCAGGAGTGCTCCCAAATCCCAATACAGCCGCGAAAATCAGGAACAGGAACGTGGAACAAAGGGAATACAGAACAGAGAACACAAGGAACAGGAACGTGGAACAAATAACATCATCAGGAATATCACGGAACATGGGTCATAGAACAAATGGAACGCAGAACAGAGAACATGAGGAACAGAAACATGTAACATAGAGAAATGTGGAACAACATAGGAATATCATGGAGCATATTGGAACATATTGGACATAAAAGAGAGCTTATAGAACATGGAACATGGAACAAGAGAACATCATAGAGAAGATCACGGAACATGTATCAAAGAACAAAGGGAACGCAGAACACATTGGGAAAACAGAGCATAGACCATAAGGTACAGGAACATGGACATAGGGAATAGGGAGCATCATAGAAATATCATGGAACATATTGGACATGGAACAGAGAGCATATATATGTATATACATGTATATATATATATATGTATATATATATATATTTCATGGAACAGGGAGCAAGAGAACATCAACCGGAATATCACGGAACATGGACCATAGAACAAATGGAACACAGAACAAAGAATATGGAACGTAAGGAACAGAAACATGGAACATAGGGAAATGAGGACCATCATAGGAATATCATGGAACATATGGAACATATTGGACACAGAAACAGAGAAAATATGGAACATGGATCAGGGACGATGGAGTATATGGAACGAGAAAACAGAGAATATAAGGGAACATAGAACATTACAGGGAGCATTAGGTAGGGAACAAGTGACACAAGCACAAGGGTATACAGGGAAACATTGAAAAAAAGAAAACAAGATCAAGAAACACAGGGAACAAGGGAACATGGACGAAAGAACACAAGGGGACTGAGAGAATGTGGAAGAAAAACACAAGGAGCAAGAAACAAAGGACAAGGAACAAGGAACACAAGGGAACGCAGAGAATATAAGAAACGTGGAGCATAGGGAATGCGGAATATGGAGCATCACAGGGAACATAGAGACAACAGATAAGAAGCACAGGGAGCGAGAAAGCAGGAAACAAAGAAAATAGGAACAAGGAACAGCAACGCACGGGACCAGAAGACACCGGGAACAAAGAGAACAGAACACCACAGGGAACAATGAACAATAAGCATATGGAACATGATACAGAGAACCGATAAGATATAAACAAGGAACAGGAACACAATGGAACAGATGACAACGAGGACAAATTAAGGAACACATGGATCAAGGAACAATAAAACAGTTTATTTCAAACACAATGAAACGTAGGGAACATTGCAGAGAATAGAGGTAGCTTACAAATAGAACATAGGCACAGAACATCAGAGAACTTAGGCACAGAACGTAGCACGTGAAGGGTAAACAAAATTAGGCCTTAAAATTACAGCACATTGTCTCTGGACAACCCTTCTGACCCGACGCAGCGATCCGAATAAGCTGGTGTCCCTCACGTTTTTCTTTAGACGTGTCTTATATAACTTTAAGTCTTTGAAGTTTAAGTTTAATCTCACTAGAAGTTCTATCTATGGAAAACTCAAAGAAAAGGCACAACACCGGGAAGATTGGTGTCGTTGGGCATCTGGACCTACCGGGAGGCAGCAGACCTAAAGAAGAAGAAGAAGAAGAAGTTCTATCAGACGTATACGTCCATGATACTCAGCTTTCTGCCAGACAGCCCTCATTAGCATATTGAGCGTTGGTTTCAATTTTATTCATCGACGATATTGGCGCATGCTATGTCCGTTCAATATACGTCGATGGTTAAAACAGGTTATATGTGATGTGAATTCGTTCATAATCGTTCATCTATTCATTCAGTCATTTCGACAATTTATATAGCGCCCCTTCAAGAAGATTACTAAGAGGCGCTCCCAGCCCAGCCATGGCGAAAAGGGATAGGTCTTGAGCAACTGGTAGAAAGTAGGCAAATTATTCCGAGGTAGTGAGTGTAGTACTAATCATTTAGTTGGCATAATAAAGGACTTCTTAGCGAAACTGGAAAAGGTGATCGCCCACCGTTCACTGCGGAACAACAATACACCCATCTAATCCCCGGGTGGCAGAAAATTCATTTTCAGCATCACTATCATCATTATCATAATCATCATCATCATCAGCATCGTCGTCGTCATCATCATCATCATCATCATCATCATCATCATCATCATCATAATCCTCATCATCATCATCAGCATCATCATCGTCGTCGTCGTCATCATCATCATCATCATCATCATCATCATCATTATCATCAACATCATCGTCGTCATCGTCATCATCATCATCATCATCATCATCATCATCATCATCATCATCATCATCATCATCATCATCATCATCATCATCATCATCATTATCATAAACATCATCATCATCAGCATCGTCATCGTCGTCGTCGTCATCATCATCATCATCATCATCATCATCATCATCATCATCATCATCGCCTTCATCGTCGTCGTCATCATCATTATTCATCATCATTTATCTTATCAAGGGGCAAATTGACATTTCAAAAGAAAATGTGTTTTTGTAGTTTAACGAATGAATAGTAGGGTGGAGTGAAAAAAATTTTTTCTCGAATTTCCAATTCCAATAGTGATCAAAAGTTGTGTATGGTATCACAGATTTGCTACAAAAAATTTGGCCTTCCTGTGTTGACGTCTTCTACCCTCTACCGGACGATTTGTGGACCCCCTATTGATTTTCAGTACTTTCATGCATTTTTAGGCCAGGCTTGGCATCTGAAAATTGCACTGTTAGAAGCAAATCCTGTAACAATTTGGTAATTGGCGTTTCTGGACTAATTTGACCCTCCTGAAAACGAAAATCGCGGTTAGCAAGCTGGATTTTAAGCGGTTTCATGGGAAAACAAGATGGCGGACAAAATGGCTACCAATTGCTTCAAATGACTAAAAGTAAAGTATTGTATGTGATAGGAACACGGTTTTAGACTCTAAATTAAGATTATAGGGTTCAAGGAATGCAATGGAATCAAAGACATATACACAGCACTGCAAAAAATCAAAATGGCGGACAAAATGGCGGCCGGAATCTTAAAATGGCTACAGGTGAAATAATGTATACAATGGAATCATGATTTCAGGGTCTAAGTCAACATTTTCGAGGTCAAGGAATGCGATGGAACCAAGGTCACATATGTAACACTGCACGAAAACCAAAATGGCGGACAAAATGGCGGCTAGAATATTAAAATGGCTAGGCGAAGTCCTGTATGCAATGGAATCATGATTTCAGGGTCTAAGTAAACATTTTCGAGGTAAGGGAATATGATGGAGCCAATGTCACTCACGTACCACTTCACGAAAATCAAAATGGCGGACACAATGGCGGCCAGATCCTATTTCTTGTACCATTGTTGTCCATCCAATAATTAATCTGGAAACTGGTCCTAAGAATTGCGACACGATTTATTGGGTATATCGCAAAAATTTGGTCATATCTCATATTATATGCAGATGTCTTGCATTGGCTCCGTTTCCAGCAGCGTATTGCCTACAGGGTCTGTGTGCTGGTTAGGCGGTGCTTTGAGGGACGAGCCCCACTTATCGGCAAGAACTCTGTTTTTCAACTCGGGTTTCCATCGTTGATCCACTCTTCGGTTGGCAAATCCAGCTGAGCTTCTGCTATTCGACAGTAACGTACATTCTCTGTGACTTGTTCCACAACCTGAAATGTCCACTCATTTTCACAACGCTTATTATTATTATTACATAAATTATTGCCCATGGGTCACTCCACTCCTTAAGAATCTAAAAATTGCCATATTCAGTTGTGGTTAGGTCGGGAGTGATACCTAGTAGCCTACTTTGAAAAGGCCCTACATAAAATATTCTAAATAAATAAATGCTAGCCTCTATTAAAAAGTTGCTGACTGGACAAGTTACTTTTCACAAGGCATCCAATGCCATAGATTTTCAGGGAAGCTCATGGCACGATATTGATGCCAGATCCATGGGATAGCCAGTTTGATACGCTGTGATAAGGTGCTGCATGATAACTTCGTCGGTGTTCTTTTGCAGAGCGCTCCTTGGTTTAAGACCTGCTGAAGGAATTGTGATAATTTAAATGATCATATCTGACAAAATAAGGGAACACTGTAGATAAATTCCACAGCACAGGCCCCAGATGCCATCTTGCAAAGACCTGGTAAAAAAAACTGAAATCAAATTCCGATTGCATAGATGACTTCACCAATAGCCATTTTATAATTGTGGCAGCCATTTTGTCTGCCATTTTGGTTTTCGTGCAGTGTTACATGAGTGACATTTGTTCCATCGCATTCCTTGACCTCGAAAATGTTGACTTAGACCCTGAAATCATGATTCCATTGTATGCGTTACTTCACCTATAGCCATTTCAAGATTCTTGCCGCCATTTTGTCCGCCATTTTGATTTTTTGCAGTGCTATGTATGTGTATTTGATTTCATTGCATTCCTTGAACCCTATAATCTTAATTTAGAGTCTAAAACCGTGTTCCTATCACATACAATACTTTACTTTTAGTCATTTGAAGCAATTGGTAGCCATTTTGTCCGCCATCTTGTTTTCCCATGGAACCGCTTAAAATCCAGCTTGCTAACCGCGATTTTCGTTTTCAGGAGGGTCAAATTAGTCCAGAAACGCCAATTACCAAATTGTTACATGATTTGCTTCTAACAGTGCAATTTTCAGATGCCAAGCCTGGTCTAAAAATGCATGAAAGTACTGAAAATCAATAGGGGGTCCACAAATCGTCCGGTAGAGGGTAGAAGACGTCAACACAGGAAGGTCAAACTTTTTGTAGCAATTCTGTGATACCATACACAACTTTTGATCACTATTGGAATTGGAAATTCAAGGAAAATTTTTGTTCACTCCACCCTAATGAATAGGCCCTAAGCGTTGTTTGGCTATTATACATTAAGTGCGCCACGGCAAAAGATAAATTCGTACATAATTATAGGACAAAAAATTTCCTCAAATAATGGAACAAAGAAAATTTTATTACTAGACATACATGAAAATACTATGATTAGATGTAATTGAAAACATGTCAAAAATATCATGCAAATATACTGGAACAAATTATAACACAAAGTCATTAGTCAAGATTTTAGTTATTGGTCAATATTTCGACGCTTTCAAACGAGACTGTGTTCTTCGGTGAACTAAATGTTCGAATATCTATACATAGGCCTACATGTAAGTCGCAGTTCTGAGACTTGTGAAATACACGATGTCCAATGTCCTGGTCATAATTATAATACTCTGTTTTGCATTCGCATTCAGTCTGTAGCGATGGATGACATCGGAGCAAGTATACATTAGCGAAGGCATTTCGAACGAAGGTGGTAAGTATACCTTGATCTCAGATCTGTAGGCTAGTGCAGTATCGCTGGACGCGCATTCTTTAGAGGATTTTATCGTTCACTATTGAAACATTATGTTTTTCTTACAACGTTTAGAATGCTCTTCGGCGGCACTCTACCAAATTATCAACGTCAATAAAGAATGATGCAATTGAACAGATTACACAGTTGCTGTCCATTTGGATTTCGCTCAAGTTATAACGATGAATCATTTCACGCAAATATTTGCTGTGCTTCTTGTGACTCAGAAATCGCAGAGATTCAAAATCACAACATTTTTCACAGTAAATATTAGATAGAAAAAGAATAGTCAATAAAACGATGATATGGCTAAACGTAGTCGATATGTGATGGCATTGCGTAACAAGAAAACTATGTTCAACTAATGCGTAATGTTTTAATGCATCGCTTTGCACTTCTGTGACTTAATGTTGCCAGCAAGAGAAAAGCAGGCGGCAGTAGTTGTATAATTACTGATCTGAGGCCAACCTAGGTCAAGTGATGACGTCATAGGTCAAAAGTAAAGCGATGACTTAATATGGTCAAGTGAAGGCGGTGATTAACTACGTGCAATCTTGGCATGCATCGTTTTCATCTTTGCTGCTGGAGTTAGTTATTTTCAAATGTCCATAAACGCACATTTCGAGAAAAAATCTGAATGAACTGATTCCAAGTTGGATCGTAATACCAACCCGATTCATGCAATCGACCCATTTTGCTCCACTTTGGACGTTTGATGTTAGCAGGATATAATAACTCAACTAAGAGTTTCTTAGACCAGATCTCACCATAGATGTTATCAACACGAGACAGACGTACGATCTTCTTGTATATTTCTTCCACAAACTGTCTAATTTTGATACGCCGTTCAGGGTTTCGAAAAACCTTTAAACTTCTCTTTTTGGAGCCGCTGCTGATGGTGATCGTAAAATCAGTTGTGTTTCTGTCTCGAGTATAATATTCGTCAAACACGTATAAGTGTCTATCCCACATTTGAACCACATATACAAAGTGGTCTCTATTCGAAAACCATAGAACATCGTTGAAACGAACTGATTCTTTGATACTAAACTGGCAGACAATTTGCCCTTCGATGGTGAAGAAACTTACAAGCTTGGCGGTGGAACCTCTTGATTTGTGGGCGACGATGTATTCTCCATTAGGTTTCTGAATGACGTGAAATGGGTATCTTATGTCTTTGGGAAGTGAAACACTGCTTACGAGTTTCGCGTCTAGATCGAAAGTCTCGAGGAGCATCATACCCTCTCTTGTTGTCTTCACCAATAGTATATGATTATCATTGGTTACTGACATGTAGGTGGCTGCTGAACTCCATAGAGTGTATTCAGGGAGTACTTGCGATAACCATTTCTCAACTTTATAGCTATCAGTGTCTATCTTCCAGATGCACTCGCACAATGCGTCTTTGACGTAAATGTTGCTCGTGTTGCCAATGGCAATCACATTTTCAGGATCTTTTACCTCTTCAACAACATTTATCATTAGAAGGTCATAGGGAAAGTGATCGTCGAAAGAACATAAATTCAACTTACGATGACAATACCCATAGCGAACACGACAATCATTGTATAGGCCTACTTCACACAGTGCATAGAAGAGTCCCTTCAGCTTTATCACATTCCCGTAACAACCAACCCATTGACCGAACTTCCACACAGAACTGATGTTGTATTCTGCAATTGTAATTAAGGAAAAATATAAAGAAGGCGCATGCATATGAATTTTTATTATAGGCCCAATTAAGAGATCGATTGCGTCTTTATATTTAATTCATTGCTGAAGTCAATTACGTGGTATCCACATGCAGGTGACACATAGCCTAGAGCGGTGTATCAACCCAGGCAGCTGAGCCTGAAGACTTTAAGCTTCGGTCCCTGCCCGTTAACGAGACGAACGAATGAAAATGGCCAAATAGTAGTTACATAAAACTGTTTTGGATGAAAGAAAAAGAATGAAATAATAATTTATCCATAGTGCAAGTCACTCTAATAGCTCAAAGCAAAAAAACATGAGATTCATTCATTCATTCGGACAGTTATATAGCGCTCCTTCAAGAAAAACTACTCAGAAGCGCTCCCAACTCCAGCGCGCACAAAAAGGTATGGGTAGCTAACCACTAAACTTGTACCAAAACTAAACGCCCTTCAAAACGTCGAATTATTGTAAAGGAAAAACTGGAAAACGTAGGCCTAGAGCCTGCAGGTAATTTTTTGGGCAAAAAATTAGGGCCGTTGGGACTTCTGGGTCCTGGACCTTGTCCGTCCTCCTTAGAAATTATGGTAAACTAGCTGGGGTACCCTGTGTTGCCCCGGAAATTTAGGATTCGACCCACTCACGGCCACAACCCCACCACACCATACCCCCTAACCCCCACCCCACAACACCCCACCACACCGACCTCCACCGGTACGCCACCCGTGAAATTTCGCCTCCAAACTCCCACCCCATTCCTCACCTCCAATTGTTCAAGGTCCATACGCGGCGACTTGAAGTGGATAAGCACCCGTAAGCATCCACTCCCAATTCATCGAACAGGCCACTACTTCACCGCGCATCACACGTTGGACAGCGCTGCCATAGAGTTTCCCTAGCAAGTGCAAATTATTCATTTTTTCGCATCACCTTCGTCTAATGGCCTGCTGTCCTTCGGCTGTAAGGCAACGAACATACCCACTACACCACCGCACCCCACGATGAATGACAATCGTTATTGTCATTCATCTCGTACACTTTGCCCTGCTTCGTTAACTGTCGACGCGCTGTCGTTTAGTTCTAAATGGCAAATAAAGAATCGGAGGTGGCAGAGTAGCTGTCAAAGTGAGTGGTGTTTGGATCGAAAGTTGGAAGAAGGAAGATCTGTTGAGCCTGGGTATGAGTGTCTAAAGAAACTTTAGTGTCGAATGGAAAGACTGAGGAGTGATAGCGTAGGGAAGTGATGATGGTTGACCGGAAAGATTGAGATGGAACGGGCATAGAGCGGAATTCAGGATGAAATAGCATTTCAGAGGCGTGGAACAGCGGTTGGAGATTTCGAAGTGGGTAGTGACAGGAGGTTCAGAAATTGTGAGACAGGAGGATGATCGGGTAGAATGGGCTGGCTGAAAAGTGAAGAGTTTACGAAGAGCTTGCGATATCTTGGCTGAGAGCAATGTAAGGAGTTGTAGGTTAGGGGAAGGACTTTGAAATGGATTCGTTCTGTGGTTTTTAGCCAATGGAGTGATTTCAGAATCGGAAAGATGTGATGATGTTTGGGAGTTCAGGTGACGGCTCTGGCTAATGAATTGTGATGAGTTGGAGTCGCTTCAGTTTATAGAACCAATGTCGAGGATGTAGGAAAACTAGGAATTGCAATAGTAGGCCTGCATAAAACAAATTATAAAGCTATTGCAATTCTACCTTCTGATGGCCTCGAATCGTAGAATGATTTCGGTGTATCATCTGTTGTCATGGCGACAGTGGACTCATTTACGACTTCATCCGTTACTTCGGACTCTCTGTCTGTGATCTTAGTGATATCTTTGACTGTAGAGATTGGTGTAGGTGTGTAGAGTGCGGTGTTTATGTCGTTTGATGGTTTACTATTGCAGGAAGATTCGGCTGATGGTTCACCAGTTGTGCGAAGTGAAAGCTTGTGGTCAGGTGGGAATGTTGCATGGCTTTGAGAAGTGGGGAAAGCAACTTGAGTGTCCATAGTGGTTTGTTTGTAAGTCATCGTTGGCTGAGCTGTTCTTTCATTTTCTTCACCATCAGCATTTGTGTTTGTCCATTGACTGTTTGAATAACTCGGTGACTCCTGTCCATCTGTAGCAAATCAATAGTTACACCATCATCAATAGACATTTGCGAACAATACGAAACATAATCCTAAATGTGAACTAAGCGTGATGTTTCAAACTAAAATATATTTAGCACTTCAAAATAGTATTTTTTTCTTGTTTTGATGCAGTGCAAATAGGGGTACCGGGTACGTTATAGGCAGTTGGTGATGGCATAGAATAATGCTTAGGCCTTCACAAAATTAATGCTTAATTACCCTCTGTAACACCACAATGCATGATCTATCGATCATTTCAGCATCAGTCCCTCCGATTGGTCCTTGTAAAGTGGTGCCTACATAACTAACTAACTGTTATGAATTAAAGGTTAACTTGATAGCTCAAAATAGATTTTGTTTTTATAAAAATTATTTAAAATTCCAAACTGCCTGTCACTAACTAGTAGAATTCAACATTATTGCCGGATAGTAACACGAGGTGAAAGACAATGAATTTGTCGTCAAAACTAGTCCATTTCAAATAAATACATACGATAATAGGTTGAGATAGCAGCTGGTAATAAATTATCTTTAATTCAAAATGTCAAAGGCTGTCGCACTCATTGCGAGATTTTCTTAATGATGTAAACTTAATAGTTCAACTAAACTCATATTAGAGTACGACACCTCATGCACAAGTGAAACGCATTATTTTACTTACAGACCCTCGTATTGAAAATGACGATAGCTAAGAAAACATTCTCCGCGCAAAAAACTCGAAACATTTTGTCAGGCAACAGCTGTTGTTTACACGTCGTTACAGGTCTATCGTTCGATTGTAAGTTAGATAGGACGTTCGCGATCGAAATCTTTAACTCTAGTTAAAGATTTCGATCGCGAACGTCCTATCTAACTTACAATCGACTGCCTGTCACTATGACAGTAGAGATTGACTCTGGTTGGATAGCGTCTTTCTATTTGTTTCGGCTCTAGAAACGATAAAACTCATCTATCAGCTTTGTCGAACCCAGAGTGAGGCGCGGCATCGTCCGGATCACCATCAAATAGATTTATTTAGAACAGTGGTAGTGTCTTCGTCAGATAGCCTATCAATAGACTCGTGTGTTTAAAGATTATAAAAATATATGGCCAGCAATGGTTTCAAATACTATCAAATTATTGTGGCAATAGATTGTTTCCATAAACTTATTGTATAGTGTTGTGGATGTGTTCAAGGGGGCATACAAACATTATTGAAGGGGGCCTTAGTTTTCCGTCTTGGGACAGAGGAAAATAATTTTGTCTTGGTCGCCAACAAATCTGATGACCTTTTTTAGTCATTCGTCCAATTTCCAAGAAAAAGATACCGTTTTAGCCGCCAAAATAGTTTATGACCTTTTTTGGTCATCAGTCGGAGCATCCTGCCTTTCTCTCCCGCTGCATTGATTTAGTGCCTTGTTGAAACCAAATGGGGGTGGGGCAATCGCTCCATTTAGAACTTTTCCTTCGAGATATTACAATTTTTATTGCGTAAATGTAGGTCAGATCTTCAAATGGACAGATAATTTATGAACATGCCATACTCTCTAGCAGACGTATTATCGGTCAGTTTGAAGTCATATTTTATTGGCTGCTTGTGCGCTAGTGATTGCTTCTACTTGATATTTATATGCTGCTGGCAGACATGTTGGCACTCAGCCTCCCAGACAATGCGGGTGTTGTAAGTGAACCATCTGAAGTCAATTATACGACGTTCACTGCAAATGCTGTCGAACATCGTTCCATTCATTCGTTTCAAAAATTTATATAGCGCCCTTCATTAAGCCCACTCATGAGTGCTCCCAAATCCCAATACAACCGCGGTGATACAAACAGGTCTCAAGTGGCTTGCAAAATACCGATGAGTCAACCCTATGTAACCAGCATAATTGCGTCTCCAACAGGAAACAATTCCAGACAGATGGACCTACAACTGAGAAAGCATGACTATGACAGTTTCTAACAAGATGAAACAACAGCTTTCCACTAGAGGCAGAGCGGATGGCACTGCGATCTATAGGACAACAGAAACTGGACAGTAGAACTCACATTATAGGTCGGAGCAGAGCCACGACGACAACGCCAAACCAGCGCAGCACTTATGCATTCGATGGGCTTTGAAACAGGGAACCAGCGTATGGTGCCATGCATGCAAGCTGAAGCAGAGGCAAACTTAGGGATTCGCCCAATTAGATGCTCTCATCTTAAAAAATTTTCATTTGTCCCATGCATTATTGGATAATCACTCAAACATTAATTACGAGAATTTGATGAGCGCCTCTTCAATGGGACTACTCAGAGGCGCTCCCAACACATATAGGGCTAAATAAAACTTATTTTGTCCATGATAATCGAATGCGAAGCTGTGCCAATATTTAAGCTGCTTTCTGTTTACTTAAAGCTATTTTTTATGAATTGTGTGTCAGGACCAGACAACCTATGCTATTCATCTTCACGGCATCACCGCTCAAAGGAACCACCCTCAGAGGGGTTGCAAGACCCATTCCGGATCCCCTCTGCAACCGATTGTTTGACTATCAAAATGATTGCATGTGAACTGCTTTATTATATTAGCATAAGCTTACTTTGCATTGTCTTGAATCTTGATGTGTTGCCAAATATATGAGTTACTGACTGACTGATCTGAATGATTGAGTGATTGATTGATTGATTGAATGAATGAAATCAGATT
Organism: Lumbricus terrestris; assembly: GCA_949752735.1. Lineage (NCBI taxonomy): Eukaryota > Metazoa > Annelida > Clitellata > Crassiclitellata > Lumbricidae > Lumbricus > Lumbricus terrestris. The sequence goes on from OX457052.1 coordinate 37,088,969, forward strand.
TAAGTGGGAAATGACCAGTTAATCCCAACGGTTCTCTACTGTAGTAGCTTCGGAAATGCGCCTTAATAATTATATGAAGTTACGATTTTGTCAGTTTTGATTATGACAGACAATCCAAAGTATATGTTATGCATATTCTATTTTGGCTTAACAGCTCTCTGCAATGCCCAGGCATGCATGCCGAGAACAAGTTTAAAGTACATAATATAAGCTTACTCATTATTATTTAAACAGTCAGCTCTAATTTTAACGTGAGGGGCATCCGGGTTTCTTGCTCATTTCAACGCAACCTTGATCTTCATGGTGCTCCAAATATTGTCAATCACAGCAAATTGATTAAATGCATTTTAAACTAATGAGTCATTGCGACTAAACACTCAGGCTGGTTTATTTTACACTTATAAGCTAGACATGTAATTAGCAACATGGACGCTCGCAGATATTTCTTTAGTAGGGGTGCAAATCACCATGATCACCCTAAAAGAATTAGCTTTGCTTAATGCTGCGATATACACATTTCCCTCAACAATCGTGACGAGCTGCCTTTTCTCTGCATCAAATTGCATTCCATTATTCTGCAGTCGACCAAAATCACACCACTCAAGGTTTTTTCGCGTCAAATAGGTACATTTCCAGACACCAAAAGATAATCATTTTCCCTATCTCAAAATAATCTGAAATACATAGATACATACATACATACATTCATACATACATGCATAAATACATACATGCATACATACATACATACATACATACATACATACATACATACATACATACAAACACGCATACATACATACATACATACATACATACATACATACATACATACATACATACATACATACATAATTATATACATACATACATACATACATACATACATACATACACACATACATACACACATACATACATGCATACCGATGGCCAACTTCACAAACGTCGTATCTGCAATTTTTCAGAAAATCACTTTTTGACGCTATTTGATGCGTAAAAATTATTCTTCACAGCCTCACAAAGGTTGTATGTACATATACGATGAATATGCCGTAAGATATCGTTCAGAATCTGAATGTCGTATCTGCAAGTTAAGGTCACAAACGTCGTATCTGCCACACATACGACATTTGTGCAGTAATTTCTGCCACATATACGACATTTTTGCATTTGGTGGGGGCTGAGCCTCTAGCCCCCTACCGCCGCCATTGTTATGAAAAAGCAACACGCTTGTAACAGATAGTTTTGTTCTGTCGTCTTAAATGCTCTTGTTTTTGCGCATACGATGATCGATTGATCGTGCGTTTGTCCGTCAAAACTTATCTACATATAATTATTATGACCTTTAATCACATTTTAAAAGCCTTTCATTATGCTGCTGCATAAAAGACACTGACATTATCACTTGCTGAATCAAAATAAACATTTTGGCTATCTCACTTTGTATGAAAAGGGAACATGTAGGCCTATCTAGAAAAAAAAAATTCTTCTTATTCCTGAAAAGTTTTGGTTTTTCCACATGCGACGTTTGTGAAGTTGACCATCGATACATACATACATACATACATACATACATACATACATACATACATGGATACATACATACATACATACATACATACATACATATATACATACATACATACATACATACATACATACATACATATATACATACATACAAACATGCATGCATGCATGCATACATACATACATACATACATACATACATACATACATACATACATACATACATACATACATACATACATACATACATACATACAAACATGCATGCATGCATACATGCATATATACATACATACATACATACATACATACATACATACATACATACATACATACATACGTACATACGTACATACGTACATACGTACATACGTACATACGTACATACATACATACATACATACATACATACATACATACATACATACATACATACATACATACATACATACATACATACATACATACATACATACATACATATATACATATATACTTACTTACTTACATACTTGCTTTAGAGCGTCTGAATCATCGAGTACTATATGTTTATTGTCGATAGGAATCTGTTGATTGACTCCTCGCGTGGACAGGGGATCGATACTAATAAGATAAGATAAGATAAGAATATTCTTTAATATACTAATTGCTATCCAGATTTTGGTGTACATACAAAGTATAATAAACTAACGTATATAATTTCTCTATCCAATCAATGCCAAAGTGCTTTAGAATAGCAATACTGACTATTTGCCACAGTCCCATGCGCAGTAGATCACTGACTAATGTAATCCTATTATAGTCTCCGATCGTTCATACAGTATAGTCAGCTTCATATTAGTGTCAGTATTCAAAGGGACGCGGCGGTGTAGCGTCTGTGCCTTGTTACCAGAGGGAAGCAGGATCGAATCTCCCTTAATAAGGGACTGCTAAGCGAAACTGGAAAAGTTCATCGCCCACCGTTCTCTGCGGGACAACACCACACCCACCTAATCCCCGGGTAGCAGAAAATTCATTTTCAGCACTACACATCGTCGTCATCATCATCATCATCATCATCATCATCATCATCATCATCATCATCATCATCATCATCATCATCATCATCATCATCATCATCATTCTTCGTCACTGCAAAATTATCAATGTGAATAAGGAATGATCTTATCGAATATAGGGTTAAACCGTAGTTTAGGCTGTTAAATAATTTGGCCATTTACCGAGGCTGCTAAATTATTTGGCCAATGCTAAATGTATATACAAGTAATTTCTGGATCGCCAGGTTAAATCCAGCTTCCATTTCAACTATAAAAATGCATTTATCCAGCTTCCATTTCTCTTGCGTTTTTCGTCAATTCTTCTATTTCAGATATAAAGATACCCTCATCCAGCTTCCATTATTTAAACATTTTTTCGTCAATCCAGCTTCTATTTCACCTTTAAAAGGTCTTCATCCAGCTTCCATTTCTCAAGCGTTTTTCGTCAATCCAGCTTCTATTTCACCTGTAAAAGGTCTTCATCCAGCTTCCGTTTCTCAAGCGTTTTTTCGTCTATCCAGCTTCCATATATATACTGCAAATTTTCTTCTCGCGTTTTCAGTTTATATTGGTACTTCCGCTTGCGAATATTCGGAAATTGGAATAGCGCGTTGTATGGCGCGCTATATTCATGATTGGTGGTGTTTCTTAATTTATCAGCCTAAACTACGGGATATCGACAACGAAAATAATTTAACAGCCTAAACTACGGTTTAACCGAATATAGTTTACAATGTAATAAACTGTCCTCTTGAACTTCCCTCAAATTATAACGAGGACTCATTTCACGCAAATAATTTTATGTCCTGTTTTTCTTGTGATTTACAAATAGCAGAATTTCAAATCACAACATATTCTGTAACAAATAATTTATTAGAGAGAAAAAGAAGAGTCGATAAAACGAAGATAGGGCTACACGTAGCCGATATGTGATGGCATTCAGTGGCGGCGCCGGGATTTCAGTTGTTTTTTTGGAAGAAGGCTGAAGACTCGCGGAGGAAATCTTCCATTTTCATCCGCCAAAATTTCTCACGACCTTTTTAAAGTCATCCGACAGAAATTTCGAGTGTGTTTTCATTTTTTGCGAGTTTTTTGTGGGAATATTTCACTGGTACATGTCAAGAAAACCGGATGAACCTTTTTCAGGGTGGGCTTTGCCTTTAATATGGGGCTAAGTCCACCCCTAACTCCCCTAACCCCCCAGCGCCGCCACTTATGGCATTGCGTAACATTTGATGAATTTCAAAAATTGGTCCAAGAAAACTAATGTCAACTGATGCGTTATGTTTTAATGCGTCGCTTTGCCCTTCTGTGACTTTATGTTCTCAGCAAGAAAAAAGCGGTGACTAACTACGTGCGGTCTTAACATGCATTGCATCGTTTTCATATTTGCCGCTGAAGTTAGTTCCTTTCAAATGTCCACAAATGCAAAATTCCCGAAGAAATCCGAATAAACTGATTGCAAGTTGTATCGTAATACCAACCATATATATGTAATCGACCCATTTGGTTCCACTTTAGAGGTTTTGTGTCAGGAGGATATATCATCTCAACTAAGAATTTTACCGGATCGATGTCATTATGTGTGTTATCAACCAAAAACAGATGTACGTTCTTCGTGTGTATTCTTTCCACAAACTGTCTGATTCTGATACGCCGTTCACGGTTTTGGAAAATCCTTACGGTAACAGGTCTCTTTATTGAGTCGCTGCTGATGGTGACCGTAAGATCAGTTGCGTTCCTGTCTCGAGTATATTCGTCAAACACGTATAAGTGTTCATCCCACATTTCAACCACATATACAAAGTGGTCTCTGTTTGAGAACCATAGAATGTCGCGGAAATAAACTGATTCGTTGATACTAAACTGGTAGATGATTTGCCCTTCGATGGTGAGGAAACTTACAAAATTGACTTTGTAATTTGCTGATCTGTGAGCGACGATGTAATCTCCATCAGGCTTCTGAATGATGTGCAATGCGTATTTTATGTCTTTGGGAAGTGAAACACTTCTTATGAGTTTCGCGTCTTGATCGAAAGTCTCGAGGAGCATCGTGTCTTCACTTATTGTCGTCACCAATAGTATATGATTATCATTGGTTACTGATACTTTAGTGTCTGTGCCCCATGGAAGAAATCCAGAGACTATTCCCGATAACCATTTCTCAACTTTAAGGCTATCAGTGTCTATCTTCCAGATGCACTCGCACTGTGTGTCATGGACGAAAATGAGACTCGTGTTGTCAATGGCAATCATCTTTCCAGGATCGCTTACCTCTTCAACAACATTTATCATCAGAAGGTCATAGGGAAAGTGATCGTCGAAAGAACATAAATTCAACTTACGGCGAACATTCCCATAGCGAGTACCACTACGATCGCTTATTTCACACAATGCGTAGATGAGTCCCTTCAGCTTTATCACATTCCCCCAGCAATCAACATTTTGACTGAACTTCCACACCGAACTGATGTTGTATTCTGCAATTGGAACCATAGAAAGTATGAATATGAAATTTGTTCTGCCAATTGATATTGCGTCTTGATATTTAATTCATCGTTGAAGTTAATTCCGCGGTAGCCAGCTAGGCCTACGCCTACATGTACGGTTGCGATCCTATCTTGTGCCTTGAAATCCTTATTTTAATAGGCCTACCTATAATGGGGCGCGGTGGTGTTAGTAGTGGTGGCGTCGTTGCCTTGAAGCCGGAAGGTTCGAGGTTCGAATCCACCTCGCCGCGTAAGGACCTTGAGCAAGTCCTTCTCTCACAATTGCTCACCACTTCGGCGTGAAACTCCGATGCAGTGTCCGCTCTGCATTCGGGTTAAACAGAGTTTGAGTAGAGTGAGCTTGAAGGGGCGCCACAAGGCTGTTTTTTAGGAATTTTTAGAACTGCACAACCCCTTCTTTTTCTTCCCATCCTCCGTGGTAAATTACTTCCAATCGGATGACAATGACCTTTTTTCTAGTTTTAACTGCACAGAACTTGCGACAGCAGTGTTTCTACAACTGCACAATCCGTTTAGAACTGCACATTTTGTGTACAGCTGCACGTTAAAAAATGCCCTGGGGCGCCATAACAAGTGCACATACAAACATACAAACAATAGGCCTATACAAAACGATAGGTCCTATAATCGCTGGTGTAATCTTGCACCATCCGCAATTTGATTATAAAGTAAACAGAAGCGAGTCCACATAATTTTTTATTGCATCGTGCAGTCTCCATGCATATTGACGCGGGCCCCCACAGTTCACTGTACAGCGAGTTTCAGCCTAATGCTCACGATTGCCAAAGATTGATAAAAACATTGGAATGATTTCGGGACCATTCGTCCAAATTATTCATAATCCGATCAGTTATTTAGAACATGTTGGAAATTACTGGAACAAAGTTTGCGTTCCGGTGTTAAAATATTAAGTGTACCATCGAAATAAATTCGCCCACCCCGATACTCTGTAATTGGCTAGAAACATTTTTTCTTGTATGCCACTTAGTATTTTGGAAACGCATGTCAATAATGTAGGCTAAACTAACGGTTTAACATGTTTTTCTTTTGATTTGATATGCCTCTAAAGTGGCCCATTTCCCGTTGAACGGGAGACTTTATTTTAGCGGGGGGGATGAAATAGAGTCACCGAGAGAAAGATACTTTTATGGGGTAGGCTCTGCCACGTTACACCGGACAAAACATTTTGTTGCGTCCGCGATGTTCTCTATGTTTAGAATCAAATTCACTGGCGTACCATCAAGTCTGGGGTAGCCAAAATGGACGACCACAGCAGCACGCAGATGTTTTCGTCTGGGTAAAGACGCCCGATGTCAGCCATTAGCATGGGCGGACTTTATCAAGGGCGAGGGGTCTGAGCCCCCAAGAAGAAGGCCCCCCAAAAATTTGGCTGTGCAATTTTACTTTTATAATTTTTATTTAACTTTCGTGAGATTTCGAACAGAAGAACTAAAAAAGTCATCATCTATTTTTGCCGGGGAAAATGGTAAACAAAAATGTTTTCGGCGCCGCTTTTTTGCTCCTTTGGATTTCGACCAAGTGCCGGTGTCCCGGAACTCAACTGATTTTTGGTCCCTCCAAGAGCTGAAACCAAACAAACCAAACTCCGCCCATGGCCTCGAGCTGTGGGGTTTCAGTACACAGACACAACAGACGGGTGAATTATACGCCTAATTTAGTAGTCGTACTTGACAGTTTAATCTCCTACCACGGAGAAACTGCTCAGTGAACGAGTTTTTAAGTGTCATCTCATGATCCATCTCAACACTTTATAGCCTAGAGGCAATTAGGCAGAGCGATTTAAAAAAAAAATTGCTAACAACGCAATCGTCTTTTTTAATCATTGTTTCTTAGGGCTGCCAACTCTTGATTTTGCCATTCCGGGACGCCCGCAGTCACTAGATAGGCCTATGATATTTATATCAATTTGCACTGTTCACATTATAGGCACAAAGTCGTGGAAATCAGCACGTCATCTCTCAAAAAGAATTAAAACGGACTTGCAGTAGGCTACATAGGACGCAATATGCTACTGAGTGTCAGTGGTTTGTAAAGTTTTAAAGACTTGAACCCAGCGCCGTTCAACATTCGATGTTCAACGTTAGGTTTAATAGAGCGCAGAACGCAAAATCATCACACAACTTGCCGAGTTTAGTGTGTAAAATGACAACATTTTGTCAAATTCATCTCTACCACAAATTCAGGGACAATTTAAGATCAACACGCGACGCACAGGGGAGATTCCGGGACTGTCCCGGCGAATCCGAGACGGCTGGCAGCCCTATGGTTTCTCCATTTCTAGAGCGCCTTTTCAAGATAGCTACTCAGAGGCCCTCCCGACTACATCGCGGACACTGCATCCGAGTTTCACGCCGAAGCGCTGAGCAACTGCGAGTGAAGGACTTGCCCAAGGTCCCTACGTGGCGACTTGAAGTGGATCCGAACCTGAAACCATCCAGCTTCAAGGCAACGAACATACCAACTAAACCACCGCGCCCGACGAATGATGTACCCTGTCGTCTAGTTATGAATTATTGAAACTAATGCAATCAACGGCTCTGATTTGATTGGCGCCTAATTTATGTGGGGCCATTAATGTTCAAAATCAGAAGAAACTGAACTCGGATTTTTCGGAAAGCGTGTCCACCACCACATAGTTAATCGTGATCGTAATCTCCAAATTTTATAGAATGTCAAGCGTAGGGCACCAGCTTATTCACGAGAGCTGTGTCAAGTCAGACAGGCAGCTGTTGTCCGAAATAGTAATCTGAGGGTCGTAATTTTGGGTACGGTACCCATGGGCGAAGATGTGGTGGGGGAACGGTCCATGCATTTGTCCTTCCCCCAATCGTTAAGTGTTAGGACACGCGCACAATTCACGAAACACACCGTGAGGTTTTAACGATAGAAAATAGAAGAAGAAAGAGATCTTCGAACAAGGTGATGACTAAATAAAGGTTATCAAATTTTTGGGGGCAGAAAATAATAGGGTTTTTTTATCGACATTTCTGACGGATGACTAAAAAAGGTCGTCAGATTTTTTGCCATTCGTCCGCCCAAAATCTTCGGCCGCTCGTTTTCGTTCCCGCAAGTCTCCGCCCATGACGGTACCGAAGAATCAGACGCGGCAGAGCCGCAGAGTAGCTGTTAAGCTGAATGGTATACAGATCGAGAGTTGGAAGCCGGAAGATCAGGGTAAGAGCGCCTAAAGAGGTGAGATTTTAGTGTCGAATGGAAATCCCGAGGAGGGAGAGCGTAGGAAAGTAATGGTGGTTGACCGGAAAGATGGATGTGGAACGGAAAAGAGCGGAATTCAGGATGAAGAGCATTTCAGAGGCGTGGAACAGTGGTTGATATGGTTCGGTAGGAGATTTTGAGGTATAGGCAGTGACAGGAGGTCGGGCAAGGGTGAGACAGGATGATGATCGGGCAGAGTGGGTTGGCTGAATGGCGATTATGGCGAAGAGTTTACGAAGAGTCTACGATATCTTGTCTGAGAGTATTGTAAGAGATTTGTAGATTAAGGAATAGGGAGAGGGCTGTAAAATGGATTCGTTATGGGATTTTTAGTCAATGGAGTGATTTCAGGATTGGGGTGATGTGATGATGTTTGAGAGTTCTGGTGACGGCTTTGGTTGATGAATTTTGAATGAGTTGTAGACGCTTCAGTTGTGTAGAACCAATGTTGAGGAAATAGGAATTGCAATAGTAGGTACCTGCATAAAACAAACTATAAAGAAATTGGAATTCTACCTTCTGATGGCCTCGAATCGTAAGACGTTTTCGGTGTGTCATTTGTTGTCATGGCGGCAGTGGACTCATCTACGACTTCATCCGTTGCTTCGGACTCTCTGTCTGTGATCTTTGTGATTTCTTTGACTGTAGAGATTGGTGTAGGTGTGTAAAGTGCAGTGTTTATATCGTTTGAAGATTTACTTTTGCTGGAAACTTCGGTTGATGGTTCACTTGTGCGAAGTGAAGTCTTAGGGTCAGTTGAGAATGGTGCATGGCTTTGAAAAGTGTGGAAAGCAACTTGAGTGCTTAAAGTTGTTTGTTTGTGAGTTTTTGTTGGCTGGGCTGATCTTTCATTTTCTTTACCGTCAGTCTTTGGGTTTGTCCACTGACTGTTTGAATAAATCGGTGACTCCTGTCCAGCTATAGCAAATCAAGAGTTAGCATCCAATGCACACCATCATCAAAAGACGTTTGTAAAAAATAAAAAAAAAACATACCCTTAATATGAAACAAACATGATGTTCCACCTAAAATATATTTAGCCAGGCGTTTAAAAATAGAATCTTTATATTGTTTCGAGGTAATGCTAACAGGGACACGGTATTAGGCAGTTGGTAATGGTAGGCCTATATATAGTACATGCTATAACACAAATGTTTAATTAATTCTGTAACACCGTAACGCATAATCTGTCGATTTAATCATAAATCCAACCGATTGGTCCTTGTTAAATGGTTTGCCTAGATAACTACATGTAACTGTTATGAATGAAAGTGAACGTGATACCTCAAAACCGCTTTTTTATTATAAAAATTATTTAAAATTAAAAACTGTCTGTCACTTAATAATACAATTCAACATTATTGCCGGATAGTCCTACGCGGTGTAAGACAATGAATTTGTCAAAAGTAGTCCATTTCCAATATATACCTCAAAACCGCACAAAAGCACATCTGACATACTAGGTTGAGATAGCAGCAGCTGGTAATAAATTCTCTTTAATTAAAAATCCTTGTCGCAAAATAGGCCTAATAATTGAAAGCATGAAAAATGACAGGATGATTCACATCATAGCATAATTTAACAGTAGTAGAGACAAGGCCGAGAGAGAGTGCACTGAGAATGAGTTCAAAAAGTTAAAGGCTGTCGCACTTTTTGCGGAAACAAAATCACAAGTGACGTTATGAATCAATTATTGTGCTAGATTTTCTTGAAGATGTAAACTTAAAAGTTAAGTCTAGACTCATATTATTATACCGCATGCACAAGTGAGACGCATTATTGTACTTACAGACTATCGAATTGAAAATGACGATGGCTAAGAAAACATTCTCCGCGCTAAATACCCGAAACATTTTGTCAGTCAACAGCTGTTCATACGAATCCTACACTGTTTAATGTTTATACGTCGTTATATCGTTCGATTGTTCGTTAGTTAGGACGTTCACGATCGAAATCTTTAACTAGAGCTGATTCTGGTTAGATAGTGTCTTTCTAATTTATTCGATCCTGAAAACAAGAACTCATTCATCAGTTTTGTCGAGCCCAGACCACCATGATATGGCACCAGAAAACTCATCCCCAAGACCACCATGATATAGATTTCTTTAGAACAAAAAGTAGTGTCTTTTTTCATCAGATTTCACTAGGCACATGCGTTTAAAGATTATAAGATTATGACCAGCAATGGTTTCAAATAATATCAAATTATTGTGGCAACAGATTGTTTCCTTGCACTTGCCGTATAATGTTGTGAATGTGGTGGAGCGATATTCACATGAATAGCTGGCAATGTGGAATCTTCAAGATTCTACTGACCTGTTATTATTGGTTAATGGGATGTCACGGTTTGCTGGCTGCTTATGCACTAGTGTATGCTTGGTCTAATGTCGGCTGCCGGTAGATGTTAATTTGCTACAAGTTTGTTATCTTCATGAGACAATGCAGGTAGGCATATTTTGCATTAGCTTCTATAGTGTCTGCATGCTGTAGTGGCTGCTACCATCATATATTACTTGTAAGCTACTTGCGGACATGTTGGTTCTCAGTTTCTTTGGACAATGCGAGCGTTTTATCAGTTCCATCTGATACTAGTTAAACGATATACCTTGTGGGCACTTTGATATCGAATGCATGAAGGCGTAGCTGTTCGTAACAGCAAACAGTTCGCTAGGTTGGTAAATGATACTCACCGACTTCACAACCGTTTGGACTCAGCCGTCAAACTTCTGAGATCACCCGACATTTTATGCGACATCACAGACAATTGTACGAACGCCGATGAGAAGCAGCAGCAGATGACGCCAAAGGCAGCGACAGACAGAGTATACCTAGGCTATAATGTTCCAAGTGTCCATGTATCAATAACATACAATAAATATTTACTGCTTTGGCGGCCAAAAAGAAATTTCCTCTACCAATAACCCTTACTGGGATCAATCAATTATTGCAAAAGTCGGAATTATTATGTATTGAACATTTTGTAACCATAATTGCTTTTAGTGCTACAATTTAAGACTTGAGTTAGTGTTATGAGAGACTTGATGTACAGCAATGTTCCAAAAAATTGCGTTAGATTCTGTTTTCACCATCTATGAGCATGGAAAATGTAAATTTTAGTTAATTTTGTTAATGTTTGAAGATTCATTCATACACCTGTTGATGGTGTTTTTGTAATGCTAAACATTTTGTATTCATTGCTTTGTATATTTATGTAATGTCGTCAACGGCCATTGATGTCATGAAACGACGTTAAACTTTGAAATAATAATGCCATCGGGTTGAAGAAGTCTCTAGTGTGATCTATAACACGTCAAACAAATTTTTATCGACGGTAACTGGCTTTCGTCTCTTAAGCTGTCGTTAAACTCTGGAGCCATCCATGTCTTCGGTTAGTTTCGTACACAGTCTCGACGTTTCTAGGAGTCAGAATAAGATTCACATAAACGTTAATTACAGCTTAAAGATGAGAGATGACGTTTAACAAGAGTAATTCAAATTTGAATTGTTGTTCTGGTTCAGTTTAGCAATTGACTCCAAATTTTATTCAGAGAGCGACACTATTTATTATTCATTTATGGATTGAAATATAATAGTAGGTCTCATTACAGGACTACCTGCGATGACTAGTTAAGACCGTCGATGTCTTTACATCATTTGAAACATCCCAGTGCATCAACAAATTTTCGTTTAGATAATTATTACAATTTTTATTGCGCAGGTCCGATATTTACATGGACAGATAATTTATGAAGATGCAGCACTTTGCAGTAGATCTCTTATTGGTCATTGGGTCATATTATTTTTATTGGCTGTTTGTGCTCTAGTGCCTGCTGACACTTGATATTTACGTGCTGCTGGCAGACGTGTTAGCTTTCAGTTTCGCCAGACAATGCGGTTATTGTATGCGAACCATCTGATATCAATAAGTATTATTATACAATATTCTCTGCACATGCTGTCCAATATCGTTCCATTCATTCATTCAATCATTTCCGAAATTTATATAGCGACCTTTCAAGAAGCCCACTCAGGAGTGCTGCCTAATCCCAATCCATCCGCGGTGACACAAAATGGGTCTTAAGGAGCATGTGAAACCCTGATGAGTCAACCCTATGCAACAAGCGTATCTAGAAATGGAAACTATTCCAGATAGATGGACCTACAACTGAGAAACCACGACGCTGACAGTTTGATGTTTGAAAACGCGGGACCAACATCTCCCGGCTAGAGGCAGAGCGAATGGTTCTGCGATCTGAGACAACAGACACTGGACAGCTGAAGTCTGAAGAGCTCACATAAATAATTTATTATCTAGGTCGGAGCATAACCAAGAGGACAACGCCAAACCGTATGGTGCCATGCATGTAAGCTGAAGCAGAGGCAAACTTAGGCGTTCTCCCGATTAGCTGCTCACAGCTTAATACAGTTTTATTTGGCCGCATACATTATTGCATCACTATTAAAAAATTTATTAAGAGAAGTTGAGCAGCGCCTTTTCAAGGGGACTACTCAGAAGCGTTCCAAAACCCAATGCGGCAAAATAAAACTTATTTGTCCATTATCATCGAATGCGAAGCTGTGTCAATAGTTAGCCTAAGCTGCTGTCTGTTTATTTAAAGCTATTTTTTAATGAATTGTGTGTCAGAACCAGACATCTTCAGGGCACCAACGCTCAGAGGAACCACCGGGTTGAAGAAGCCTCTAACCCTCAGAGGGTTTGCAAGACCCATTCCGGATCCCCTCTGCAGCCGAATGTTTGACTCAAAATGATTGCATGCGAACTGCTTTATTATATTAGCAAAAGCTTACTTTGCATTGTCATGAATCTTGATCTGTTGCCAAATAAATGATTTACTGACTGACTAATCTGATTAATTTATTGATTGATCGATTGATTGAATGGTTGACTGATTGATTGATTGATATGCAGTCGATTTTGAAATCAACATTAAGTGGGAAATAACCAGCAAATCCAAACGGTTCTCTGCTGTAGCGTAGGAAATGCGCCTTAATAATTATGTGGAGTTACGATTTTGTTCAAATTTTATATGACAGACAATCCAAAGTATATGGAAAATCCACATAGATGTCATGCATGTTCTGTTTTGGCTTAACAACTGTCTGCAACGTCCAGGCATGCCGAGAACAAGTTTAAAGTGCATAATATGATTACATAATTAAACAGATGACGCCAAAGGCAGCGCAGACCAAGTAGGCTGTGTTCCATGTGTTCATGTATCCATAACATACAATACTTTATTCACTGCTAAGAGATTCTGTGGCGACCACAAAGATAATAAGCTCTACCAATAGCCCTTACTAGGAGCAAGCAAGTATTGCAAATCTCTGGGTTTGGAGGAAATGAATTGCGAATCAGTGATACATGTAGGCCTATTTGATATGAAAATATTTACGCCACGTGCCAAATGACGATAACTGAATCAGTGACGTCAAGTGGAATGAGCGAATGGAAATAAAGGACAAATGGATTCGTTATGAAATAGCCTACTTAAAAGTTTCAAGTCGCCATATCTCAATAATGTTGCTTTTGTGTGTGGGGGGGATCCAGCGTTCACCTCGTCGAAGAACACCACTGGACACGTGTTTTAGGACAGCCGATGCATGCAGGAAAAAAAGGAAAATGTGGATACATAATATTATTTGCCCGGAGTAAGATTTCCTATCTATATAAATAAAAATGTAAAAAGTTACCGTTTGTTACATCGGTTCTCGGAGAGTTCTGAACCGATTGCTTTGAAAATTTTCGCAAACCGTTCCATTCGAACATCAGCGGGTTTTTTATGCCTTTTGGGAAAAAGCGCAATCTTTACGACCCAAAAAAACAACTTTTAATTCCACTTTCACGCGTCCGTCCATTTGCATTCTAATGAGGCCGCGCCGTCCATTTGCATTCCAATGAGGTCGTGCATATCGTCGCGTGTTTCTGTAGCGCATTTATTTGTAGGCCCTAACTGTCGTTTTTCAAATTTTCACACAACGTTCGAACGGACGGGTTTTACATGCTTTTTTGGAAAAAACACAACGCGTGTATGCGGATGTTTTTTTTAATCCGCGCGTGCGACCAAAAACACAATTTTTAATTCCACTTTCACGCGTCCGTCCATTTGCATTCCAATGAGGCCGCGCCGTCCATTTGCATTCCAATGAGGCCGCGCCGTCCATTTGCATTCCAATGAGGCCGTGCATACCGGCGCGAGTTACTGTAGCGCATATAAAACTGTCGGTTTTCAAATTTTCACAGAACGATAGAGCGGACGGGTTTTTATATGCTTTTTTGGAAAAAACACAAATGCGTGTATGCGGACGTGTTTTTGTTAATCCGCGCGTGTACTTATATAGCGCATATATCTATGTAGCTGTAGGGAACGGATGGGTGAGGGAGGAAGGGAGGGGAGGGAGGGAGGGAGCGGGAGAAAGAGGGAGGGGAGGGAGCGGACGGGATGGATGGATGGAGGGAGGGAACGGGAGGGAGAGACGGAGGGAGGGAACGGGAGGGAGGGACGGAGGGAGGGAACGGGAGGGAAGGACGGAGGGAAGGAGGGAGGGAACGGGAGGGAACGGGAGGGAGGGACGGAGGGAGGGAGGCAGGTAGGGGAAGGGAGGTAGGGAGGGATGGACGGTCTTTTCAGCCACAGCAACGCGTGGCCGGGTACAGCTAGTATTATTATATAATCATAGACCTAATTATTATGTAATAAAGCAGCGTTCTGCGTGGTTAATTAAACCCAGCGATTGTAGAACGATGTTCATGGAGACGATCGTTTATAATAGTTAAAAAGATCGTTTATTATTGCCTGCATCGAACTGCCATTCGTTTTTGGACGAATGAAATTATATTACTGGACCGAATCTGAATTCTCTTACGACTGCTTGGGCCATTGACTTATTTTTAATCTGCCTTTGAGCGGGCCAACGCTTAATGTTGTCGCTGTTTAACGACGCTTTGTCGTATACGAACGATGATTATAGGGTAGTGGCGCAGTTGCGTGGATCCAGATATGATGACGTGGGCTTAATAATTATGACAACAGAGGCCGTTTCTCTCGAGAAAATTTGTTTTGCATAATACAGCTAATGAAGCAGAGGGCTTATCGCGGTTGTTGGTTATGCAGTGTTTAATCTAGTCCCCCTCCGCTGGGGGGGGAATTGAGGTTTCTGGGGGGGGGGAGACAATTGAGCGTCCGAAGGACGCTCGTGAGGCGCATAGCACACTGAGGGGGTGTAATGGGGAGGGGGCAAATCCCCCTCCCCATTAGAAATTTTTTGAATGTCCACATTGCAATGGCAGTATTTTAAGATGTCATCTTAACAAATTAGCTGTACTTTTTTCAGTGATCCATTAGAAACTTTTTGAATTTCCAAATTGCAATGGCAGCATTTTAAGGTGTCATCTTAACAAAATAGCTGTACTTTTTCAGTGACCCATTAGAAACTTTTTGAATTTCCACATTGCAATGGCAGTATTTTAAGGTGTCATCTTAACAAAATAGCTGTACTTTTTCAGTGACACATTAGAAATTTTTTGAATGTCTACATTGCAATGGCAGTATTTTAAGATGTCATCTTAACAAATTAGGTGTACTTTTTTCAGTGATCCATTAGAAACTTTTTGAATTTCCACATTGCAATGGCAGCATTTTAAGGTGTCATCTTAACAAAATAGCTGTACTTTTTCAGTGACCCATTAGAAATTTTTTGAATCTCCACATTGCAATGGCAGTATTTTAAGGTGTCATCTTAACAAAATAGCTGTACTTTTTCAGTGACACATTAGAAATTTTTTGAATCTCCACATTGCAATGGCGGTATTTTAAGGTGTCATCTTAACAAAATAGCTGTACTTTTTCAGTGACACATTAGACATTTTTTGAATTTCCACAATGCAATGGCAGTACTTTAAGGTGTCATCTTAACAAAATAGCTGTACTTTTCAGTGACCCATTAGAAATTTTTTTAATGTCTACATTGCAATGGCAGTATTTTAAGATGTCATCTTAACAAATTAGGTGTACTTTTTTCAGTGATCCATTAGAAACTTTTTGAATTTCCAAATTGCAATGGCAGCATTTTAAGGTGTCATCTTAACAAAATAGCTGTAGCCTACTTTTTCAGTGACTCATTAGAAACTTCTGGAATTTCCACATTGCAATGGTACCCTTTGAAGATGGCATTTTAGCAAAATAACTCCATTATTTCAGTACTGATAAAAAGTGTTTTAGGATTTCAATATATATATATTATATAATTATAATTACAATAAAAAATATCTTTATGTATCGTGTTCAGCAGCTCAGTTCTGCTGTTGCTGGGTTATTTTAATGAATTACTGCTTACATGAGTAAATAAGCTGACTTTTCAGCACTGTAATCAGAAACTGTCAGCTTATCCCAGTTTCCCCACATGGCCCTGAGTTGCTGACCAGTACACACTTTCCGAAATCATATCTAATGTTACACAAATCTACCAAGAGCTAATAAACTACCGGTGCCAAAATCAAGAAGCCAGTAGTCTTGTAATAATGTTGTTTTACTAGGTGTTCAGATAATAGGACCAAAACATTTTGAAATTTGACAGTTTAAAATGTGAAGGATAGCACTTGATAGCCATTCAGTTGTACAAAAATAGAATTTGTACAAATATTAACAGTAAATTATACTCATTTTTGCTGGATTTTGTCATATAATATAACAGTAAATAATTACTACAACCATGTAGCAGTAAATAATATTACGGTATATTATTATAACAGTTCATGTAATGCAATGATGTAAACACTAAACAGCAACTAAATACTATTATCATTTTGACAAATTTTTCTGCAGGAGATGCCATCTCTGTTTTTAGTTAGAAAAAATAGTGTTTATCTAAATATATACATCAAGTTGTATTCATTGCAACATGATAGTATCGTATATTATAGTAGTAAATAATGTCATTATAATCATATAATAGTAAATAATATCACGGTATATTATAACACTTCAAGTAAAACAACGATGAAAAAGTTACTAAAAACCAATAACATTTTGTCAAATTTTTCTGGGGGGGGAAATGTCAATCCTGGGGGGGGAAAGTTCCCCCCCCAGAGACGTCTAGATTAAACACTGTTGGTTATGTATCATCTGTTAAATGCAGTCCAAACAGTGCGTAAAGGAAAGCTGACCTAATATCTTATTCCAGAAGATTACCATCTGCTATCTCAAAACTGAAAACATTGCTCTTTCACAAATCCTATCCTGATTCTTCCTCTTCTCCTCACATCCCTCGCCATTTCAACTCTAAACATCACCCACCTTAGCCGTCCATCTATCTGCCTGCCTGACTCTCCGTACTTGACCCGCTGCCTATCGATTTTGTTTTGATTAAGCGCCTGTGAATAAGCTGGTTCCCGCGACTTGGCTTTTGTGGGCGCTGTAGAAGTCTCGAGATTACGATCACGATTACGATTACGATGGCTGTTGTGGCCGTCTTAAACCAAGGCTGTAGTTCATGATAAGCGGAAAATAATTATATGTATTGCATCAGCGTCTTTTATATTCAACCAAAGGATGCTCCACGCCTAACGGTAGGCAGTGGTTGGCAACTTTTATAGGTGTCTAATAAAACCCACGAGTCAGAGTCAGACTGATGAAAATTTTCTGAAAAATGTCACTTTAATTTAAGAACCAAATTACATGAACGACTTAGCACAATTATAGACATAAAGAGGAGGAGTGTTTCTGCCACTAGATATTAATATGCTGCTAGCGGACGTGTTGGATTTCAGTTTCGCTAGACAATGCGGGTATTGTATGCGAACCATCTGAAATCAATTATGCGATATTCGCTGCACATGCTGTCGAACATGCTGTTTCATTCATTCCCTTCAAAAATTTATATAGCGCCCTTCAAATTGTCCACTCAGGAGTGCTCCCAAATCCCAATACAGCCGCGAAAATCAGGAACAGGAACGTGGAACAAAGGGAATACAGAACAGAGAACACAAGGAACAGGAACGTGGAACAAATAACATCATCAGGAATATCACGGAACATGGGTCATAGAACAAATGGAACGCAGAACAGAGAACATGAGGAACAGAAACATGTAACATAGAGAAATGTGTAACATCATAGCAATATCATGGAGCATATTGGAACATATTGGACATAAAAGAGAGCTTATAGAACATGGAACATGGAACAAGAGAACATCATAGAGAAGATCACGGAACATGTATCAAAGAACAAAGGGAACGCAGAACAGAGAATATAACACATTGCGAAAACAGAGCATAGACCATAAGGTACAGGAACATGGACATAGGGAATAGGGAGCATCATAGAAATATCTTGGAACATAATGGAACATATTGGACGTGGAACAGAGAGCATATATATATATATATATATATATATATATCATGGAACAGGGAGCAAGAGAACATCAACCGGAATATCACGGAACATGGACCATAGAACAAATGGAACACAGAACAAAGAATATGGAACGTAAGGAACAGAAACATGGAACTTGGGGAAATGAGGACCATCATAGGAATATCATGGAACATATGGAACATATTGGACACAGAAACAGAGAAAATATGGAACATGGATCAGGGACGATGGAGTATATGGAACGAGAAAACAGAGAATATAAGGGATCATAGAACATTAAAGGGAGCATTAGGTAGGGAACAAGTGACACGAGCACAAGGGTATACAGGGAAACATTGAAAAAAGAAAACAAGATCAAGAAACACAGGGAACAAGGGAACATGGACGAAAGAACACAAGGGGACTGAGAGAATGTGGAAGAAAAACACAAGGAGCAAGAAACAAAGGACAAGGAACAAGGAACACAAGGGAACGCAGAGAATATAAGAAACGTGGAGCATAGGGAATGCGGAATATGGAGCATCACAGGGAACATAGAGACAACAGATAAGAAGCACAGGGAGCGAGAAAGCAGGGCACAAAGAAAATAGGAACAAGGAACAGCAACGCACGGGACCAGAAGACATCGGGAACAAAGATAACAGAACACCACAGGGAACAATGAACAATAAGCATATGGAACATGATACAGGGAACCGATAAGATATAAACAAGGAACAGGAACACAATGGAACAGATGACAAAGAGGACAAATTAAGGAACACATGGATCAAGGAACAATAAAACAGTTTATTTCAAACACAATGAAACGTAGGGAACATTGCAGAGAATAGAGGTAGCTTACAAATAGAACATAGGCACAGAACATCAGAGAACTTAGGCACAGAACGTAGCACGTGAAGGGTAAACAAAAATAGGCCTTAAAATTACAGCACATTGTCTCTGGACAACCCTTCTGACCCGACGCAGCGATCCGAATAAGCTGGTGTCTCGCACGTTTTTCTTTAGCAGTGCCTTATATAACTTTAAGCCTTTGAAGTTTAAGTTTAATCTCACTAGAAGTTCTATCTATGGAAAACTCAAAGAAAAGGCACAACACCGGGAAGATTGGCGTCGTTGGGCATCTGGACCTACCGGGAGGCAGCAAGCCTAAAGAAGAAGAAGAAGAAGTTCTATCAGACGTATTACGTCCATGATAGATACTGAGCTTTCTGCCCTCATTAGCATATTGAGCGTAGGCTTCAGTTTTATTCATCGACGATATTGGCGCATGCTATGTCCACTCAATATACGTCGATGGTTAAAACAGGTTATAACTTATATGTGATGTGAATTCGTTCATAATCGTTCACCTATTCATTCAGTCATTTCGACAATTTATATAGCGCCCCTTCAAGAAGATTACTAAGAGGCGCTCCCAGCCCAGCCATGGCGAAAAGGGATAGGTCTTGAGCAACTGGTAGAAAGTAGGCAAATTATTCCGAGGTAGTGAGTGTAGTACTAATCATTTAGTTGGCATAATAAAGGACTTCTTAGCGAAACTGGAAAAGGTGATCGCCCACCGTTCACTGCGGAACAACAATACACCCATCTAATCCCCGGGTGGCAGAAAATTCATTTTCAGCATCGCTATCATCATCATCATAATCATCATCATCGTTATCAGCAGCAGCATCGTCGTCGTCATCGTCATCGTCCTCATCATCATCATCATCATCATCATCATCATCATCATCATCATCATCATCATCATCATCATCATCATCATTATCATCAACATCATCATCATCACCTTCATCGTCGTCGTCGTCGTCATCATCATCATCATCATCATCTTCATCGTCGTCGTCATCATTATTCATCATCATCATTCTTATCATGGGGAAAATTGACATTTCAAAAGAAAATGTGTTTTGTAGTTTAACGAATGAATAGGCCCTAAGCGTCGTTTTGCTGTAGGCCTACAGCAAGTGCGCCACGGCAAAAGATAAATTCATATATAGGCCTAATTATAGGACAAAAAATTTCTTCAAATAATGGAACAAAGAAAATTTTATTACTAGACATACATGAAAATACTATGATTAGATGTAATTAAAAACATGTCAAAAATATCATGCAAATATTACTGGAACAAATTATAACACAAAAGTCATTAGTCAAGATTTTAGTTATTGGTCAATATTTCGACGCTTTCAAACGAGACTGTGTTCTTCGGTGAACTAAATGTTCTAATATCTATACATAGGCCTACATGTAAGTCGCAGTTCTGAGACTTGTGAAATACACGATGTCCAATGTCCTGGTCATAATAATTATTATAATACTCTGTTTTGCATTCGCATTCAGTCTGTAGCGATGGATGACATCGGAGCAAGTACATTAGCGAAGGCATTTCGAACGAAGGTGGTAAGTATACCATGATCTCAGATCTGTAGGCTAATGCAGTATCGCTGGACGCGCATTCTTTAGAGGATTTTATCGTTCACTATTGAAACATTATGTTTTTCTTACAACGTTTAGAATGCTCTTCGGCGGCACTCTACCAAATTATGAACGTCAATAAAGAATGATCAATCAATCAATCAATCAATCAAATGTTTTATTTGCAACCGAAGTATAACAGGTTTACACATCTTGAACAATGGTTACAAAAAGGGGGCCCTAAAGGGATAAAATAATCCCGCTGTCTAGGGACACCAACTAATATAATGAATTGACGATGTGAGGTGGCCATGACAAAATCGTGCAAAAAAATCAACACTGTGATTAACAAAAACTGACAAAACAGAATCAGGCAACTTATGCTAAGAGACGGAGAAAGAAGCAAACACACACAAAAACACACACAAAAATGTAAACTGAAAAACTCAACGCTGTTGAGATATAAACACTTATGAAAAAGAAAAAAGATGCAATTGAATAGATTACACAGTTGCTGTCCATTTGGATTTCGCTCAAGTTATAACGATGAATCATTTCACGCAAATATTTGCTCTGCTTCTTGTGACTCAGAAATCGCAGAGATTCAAAATCACAACATTTTTCACAGTAAATATTAGATAGAAAAGGAATAGTCAATAAAACGACGATATGGCTAAACGTAGTCGATATGTGAAGGCATTGCGTAGCATTTGATGAACAACAAACATTGGCCCAAGAAAACTATTTTCACCTGATAGCCTACGTTATGCTTTAATGCATCGCTTTGCACTTCCGTGACTTTATGTTGCCAGCAAGAGAAAAGCAGGTGGCAGTAGTTGTATAAGTACTGATTTAAGGACAATCTAAGTCAGGTGATGACGTCATAGGTCAAAAGTAAAGCGATGACTTAATAAGATCAAGTGATGGCGGTGATTAACTACGTGCAATCTTAACATGCATCGTATTCATCTTTGCCGCTGAAGTTAGTTCTTTTCAAATGTCCATAAACGCACGTTTCCAGAAGATATCTGAATGAACTGATTCCAAGTTGGATCGTAATACCAACCCGATTCATGCAATCGACCCATTTGGTTCCACTTTGGAGGTTTTTTGTCAGGAGGATATAATAACTCAACTAAGAGTTTCCCATGCAATATCTCACCATAGATGTTTTCAACCCGAGACAGACGAACGATCTTCTTGTATATTTCTTCCACAAGCTGTCTACTGATACGCCGTTCAGGGCTTCGGAAAACCTTTAAACTTCCCTTTTTTGAGTCGCTGCTTATGGTGATCATAAGATCAGTTGTGTTTCTGTCTCGAGTATAATATTCGTCAAGCACGTATAAGTTTCCATTCCTCATTTCAACTACACATGCAAAGCGGTCTCTATTCGAGAACCATAGAATATCGTAAAAATAAACTGATTCGTTGATACTAAACTGGCAGATTGTTTGCCCTTCGATGGTGAAGAAACTTACAAGCTTAACGTTGTAATCTGTTGATTTGTGGGCAACGATGTATTCTCCATTAGGTTTCTGAATTCCGTGAAATGGGTATTTTATGTCTTTGGGAAGTGAAACACTTCTTACGAGTTTTGCGTCTAGATCGAAAGTCTCGAGGAGTATCATGCCTTCTCTTGTTGTCTTCACCAGTAGTATATGATTGCTATTGGTTACGGACATATAAGTGGCTGCTGAACTCCATCGACTATATACAAAGAGTACTTCCGATAACCATTTCTCAACTTTATAGCTATCAGTGTCTATCTTCCAGATGCACTGGCACAATGAGTCTTTGACGTAAATGAGACTCGTGTTGCCAATGGCAATCACATTTTCAGGTGCATTTATCTCTTCAACAACATTTATCATTAGAAGGTCATAGGGAAAGTGATCGTCGAAAGAACATAAATTCAACTTACGATGACAATACCCATAGCGAACACCACAAAGATTGTATAGGCCCATTTCACACAGTGCATAGATGAGTCCCTTCAGCTTTATCACATTCCCGTAACAACTAACCCACTGACCGAACTTCCAAACCGAACTGATGTTGTATTCTGCAATTGGAATTAAGGAAAAATATAAAGAAGGCGCATGCATATGAATTTTTTTATAATAGGCCCAATCAATAGATCTATTGCGTCTTTATATTTATTTCATTGTTGAAGTCAATTACGTGGTATCCACATGCAGGTGACACATAGCCTACAACTGCGTATCAACCCAGGCAGCTGAGCCTGAAGACTTTAAGCTTCGGTCCCTGCCCGTTAACGAGACGAACGAATGAAAATGGCCAAATAGGAGTTACATAAAACTGTTTTGGATGAAAGAAAAATAATGAAATAATAAATTATCCATAGTGCAAGTAACTCTAATTACATTGTAGCTCAAAGCAAAAAACATGAGATATGGGTAGCTAAGCACTAAACTTTTACCAAAACTAAACGCCCTTCAAAACGTCGAATTATTGCAAAGGAAAAACTGGAAAACGCAGGCCTAGAGCCTGCAGGTAATTTTTTGGCAAAAAATTAGGGCCGTTGGGACTTCTGGGTCCTGGACCTTGTCCATCCTCCTTATAAATTATGGTAAAACTAGCTGGGGTACCCGGCGTTGACCGGGAAATTTAGGATTCGACCCACTCAAGGCCACAACCCCACCACACCATACCCCCTAACCCCCACCCCACAACACCCAACCACACCGACCTCCACCGGTACGCCACCCGTGAAATTTCGCCTCCAACCTCCCACCCCATTCCTCACCTGCAATTGTTCAAGGTCCATACGCGGCGACTTGAAGTGGATAAGCACCCGTAAGCATCCACTCCCAATTCATCGAACAGGCCACTACACCACCGCGCATCACACGTTGGACAGCACTGCCATAGAGTTTCCCTAGCAAGTGCAAATTATTCATTTTTTTCGCATCACCTTCGTCTAATGGCCTGCTGTCCTTCGGCTGTAAGGCAACGAACATACCCGCTACACCACCGCACCCACGATGAATGACAATCGTTATTGTCATTCATCTCGTACACTATGCCTTGCTTTGTTAACTGTCGACGCGCTGTCGTTTGGTTCTAAATGGCAAATAAAGAATCAGAGGTGGTAGAGTGGCTGTTAATGTGGGTGGTGTTTAGGTCGAGCGTTGAAGACGGAAGATCAGTTGTGTCGGGGTAATAGCGCCTAAAGAGGTGAGGCTTTAGTGTCGAATGGAAAGTCCGAGGAGTGATAGGGTAGGGAAGTGATGGTGGTTGACCGGAAAGATGGAGAAGGAACGGAAATAGAGCGGGATTCAGGATAGAGGGCATTCCAGAGGCGTGGAACAGTGGTTTATATGGCTCGGTTGGAGATGTTTAGGTGGGTAGTGACAGGAGGTCGAGATAGGGCGAGACAGGATGATGATCGGGTAGAGTGAGCTGGCTGAAAAGTGAAGAGTTTACGAAGAGCTTGCGATATCTTGGCTGAGAGCATTGTAAGGAGTTGTAGGTTAGGGGAAGGACTTTGACATGGATTCGTTCTGTGGTATTTAGCCATTGGAGTGATTTCAGAATCGGAAAGATGTGATGATGTTTGGGAGTTCAGGTGACGGCTCTGGCTAATGAATTGTGATGAGTTGGAGTCGATTCAGTTGCATAGAACCAATGTCGACGAAATAGGAATTGCAATTATAGTAGGCCTGCATAAAACAAACTATAAGGAAATTGGAATTCTACCTTCTGATGGCCTCGAATCGTAGGATGATTTCGGTGTGTCATCTGTTGTCATGGCGACAGTGGACTCATCTACGACTTCGCCCGTTACTTCGGACGTACTGTCTGTGATCTTAGTGATTTCCTTCACTGTAGAGATTGGTGTAGGTGTGTAGAGTGCGGTGTTTATGTCGTTTGATGATATACTATTGCAGGAAGATTCGGCTGATGGTTCACCAGTTGTGCGAAGTGAAACCTTAAGGTCAGTTGGGAATGGTGCATGGCTTTGAGAAGTGGGGAAAGCAACTTGAGTGTTTGAAGTGGTTTGTTTGTAAGTTATCTTTGGCTGGGCTGAACTGTCATCTACTTTGCCGTCAGTTTTTGTGTTTTTCCATTGGCTGTTTGCATGACTCAGTGACTCTTGTCCAGCTATAGCAAATCACCATCATCAAAAGACTTTTGTGAAAAATATAAAACATACCCTTAATTTGAAACGAACATGATGTTTCAACCGAAAATATATTTAGCCAAGCGTTTTAAAATGGTACCTTTATCTTGTTTTGATGTAATGCTAACAGGGACACGGTATTAGGCAGTTGGTAATGGTAGACTTTTAGATGCTAACACATAATTATCTTTAATTAAATTCTGTAACAGCGGAACGCATAATCTGTCGATTTTAGCATCGATCAAACCGATTGGTCCTTGCTAAATTGCTTGCCTAGATAACTACATGTAACTGTTACGAATTAAAGTGAACGGGATACCTCACAACCGACTTTGTTATTACATTTAAAATTCCAAGCTGTGTTCCACTAAATTGTACAATTCAACATTATTTCCGGATAGTAACACTACGTGAGAGACAATGAATTTGCTGTCAAAATTATTCCATTTAAAATTGCACACGATGAAAGAATATCTGAAGATTAGGTAGCTGGTAATAAATTGTCTTTAATTCGAAAACCTTTACGGAAAATAATATTAATGACAGCATGAAAAATAACAGGCTGATTCACATCATAGCATAATTATTTAGCATGCAGTAGCTCAGACAAAGCCGAGTAGAGGGCACTGAAAATGAGTTCAAAAAGTTAAAGGCTGTCGCACTGATTGCGGAAACAAAATCGCAAGTGACATTATGAATCAATTATGACAGATTTTCTTGAAGATGTAGACTTAAAAGTTAAATCTTGACTCATATTGCGATACCGCATGAACAAGTGAGAAGCATTATTTCACTTACAGACTATCGTATTGAAAATGACGATGGCTAAGAAAACATTATCCGCACAGAAAACTCGAAACATTTTGTGACCAGTCAACAGTTGATACGAATACTGCACTATTTATACGTCGTTATATCGCTCGATTGTAAGTTAGTTATGACGTTCACGATCGAAATCTTTAACTAGGGCAGATTCTGGTTAGACAGTGTCTTTCTATTTTATTCGGTCCTCTAAACGACAACTCATCTATCATCTTTGTCGAGCCCAGACTGCGACGTCGCATCGCCAAGGCCAACACGATACAGATTTTTTGGCTAGAACAAAACGATGGGCAGATTGCACTAGACCCATGCGTTTAAAGGACGTAAAACTATGACCATCAATGGTTTCAAATAATATCAAATTGTTGTGGCAACAGACCGTTTCCTTGCACTTAGTGTATAATGGTGTGGATGTGTTGGAGTGATATTCACATGTATAGACCTACAATGTTGATTTTTCGAGATTCGACAGACCTGTAATATATAATTGGTTAATGGTAAATCACGGTTTGCTGGTTGCTCATGGACTGTGATCTGCGTGGTCAAGTGTCTGTTGCCGTCCGATGTTACTTTGCTAGCAGCTTGTTATCTTCATGAGACAATGCGTGTAGGCATATTTTGCATTAGCTCCATCTGATACTAGTTAAAGGATCAATTCTGCGTTTTGGATATTACAAACTAGTGTGCACAGACACTATAATTATGTTTTAGCTCTTAACAGATATTTTATTGGTTGCTTGTGGACTGGTGTCTGCGTGCTGTAGTGCATGCTGTTATCAGATATTACTTGTAAGCTAATTTCGGACATTGTGGTTTTCAGTTTCTTCACACAATGCGGGCATTTTATCAGTTACATCTGCTACTAGTTAAACGGGTAATTTTGATATCGAATGCATGAAGACATCACAGCAAACAGTTCGCTAGTTTGGTAAATAATGCTCACTGGCGTCACAACCAGTGAGTCCATTTGGACTCCAACCTTAAACTTCTGAAAGGGTTTGTTCTGTGGAAAGATCACCCGATAGCCTACTTTATACTTAAGGCTGCCGACTCTTGGTTTTGCCAGTCCTGGACGCCCTCAGTCACTAGATATGACATCTATAGCAATTTACACTGTCCACATAACTATATTGCATACAATGCATAGGCACAAAGTAATGGAAATCAGAAATTGATTGATTTATTGATTGATTGTTTCATTAATTAATAGATTTATAGATTGATTGATTGATTTATGGATTGATTGAATTGCAGTCCGATTTTGAAATCAACGTTAAGTGGGAAATAACCAATAAATCCAAACGGTTCTCTTCTCTAGCTTAGGAATTGCGCTTTAATAATGATAATAATTATGATTATGAAGTAACTATTTTGTTTGTTCAATTTTTATATGACATACAATCCAAAGTATGGAATTACCACATAGATGTTATGCATGTTCTATTTCATACTCACTTATTGCTCAGCTGATGCAACAATTGGATTAATAATTGTCTGCAACATCCAAGCATGACAAGAACAAGTTTAAAGTGCATAATAGGTAGCAGTCAGTCCTAATAACTTATAACCTGAGAGGCTTCCAGGTTTCTTGTTCATTTCTTCATGATGCTCCAAATATTCTCAAACACAGCAAATTGATTAAATGCACTCGGAAACTAATGAGTCATCGCGACTAAACACTCAGGCTGGTTTATTTTACATACTAATAGGCCTAAGCTAGACATGCAATTAGCAACATAGACGCTCACTGATAGTTCTGCAGTACTGCAGTTGTGCAAAGCACCACAATCATGGTATAACAAATTAGCTTTTGCTTAATAGCTGCGATATGCACAATTCCCAGAACAATCGCAACGAACTGTTTTTTCTCTGCATCATATATAGGCATTCCATTATTCTGCAATCGACCAAAATCACACCACTTAAGGTTTTTTGTGTCAAACAGATACAATCATGTCAGCTAAGATATTTCCAGACACCAAAAGATAATCATTTTCTATCTTCCAAAACAATCTCACATGCTGCATTACTCCTGCGAACTCGCATTGATGGATACCATACCTCGCGAGTCTCTCAAAAGGTTAAAATCTTTCTAGAACCCTCGTCTTCGGAGATGACGACACCATAATCAATCAGGTTCCGTCTAAGTTGCATAGTCCTTAAAGTATAATAATTATGTCTCCACTGAAATTTTCAGTTGCAATATAAACGCGTTCAGTCCAACTTGGAAGTGTGAAAACTTGCACATCCTTGAAACCAACTGTTTCCTCGAACCTGTAGGCCTACTCACAGCTTAGTATTATGCAAAAACAATGCGAGGACGATGTGTAGGCCTAACACTTTTTAACAAATTATAACGCTTGTTACAAATAAACTTCTCTTGCAATGAAGAGTCTGGAATTTACGAGGAGCAACCAGGGGCGGATCCAGGGGCAAATACGGACATGCCCCCCATTTATGAATTTCCTTACTTGTCACCAGCTATGTTGCCGGGGAAGGTGGACGTACCCCACTATCAGTTTCGTAGACCCATCCCACATAGGATTCGTACAGGCTTTCAACAACACAGTGGAGCTAATATAATTTTATTACTGAACATAAATACGATGATTAGCCTAGATGTAATTCAAAAATATAAGTCAAAATAGCATGCAGATATACTGGAACAAAGTATTATAAAACAAAATCATTAGTCAAGATTTTAGTACTGTTATTGGTCAATATTTTGACGCTTTCAAACGAAACTGTGTTCTTCAGTGACTTAAATGTTCGATTATCTATAATAGCCTACATAAGTCGCAGTTCTGAGACTTGTGAAATACACGATGTCCATGTCCTGGTTAAATAATACTCTGTTTGGCAATCGCATTCAGTCTGGAGCGATGGATGACATCGGAGCAAGTACATTAGCGACGGCATTTCGAACGAAAGTGGTTAGTATAGCCTACCTTGATCTCAGATCTGCAATGTAGCCTAATATCGCTGCACACTCATCCAGGAGAGGAGTTAATCGTTCACTATTGTATTTCTTGCAACGTTTTGAGTCAAGTGTGAAAATGATGTTGCAATGGGAATAACGCGATCGCAGATGTTATGATCATAAGTATAAACCGCCTTTCTTAGCATGAGAATGTTCTTCGGCACTGCGACGGAGCAGAAGTGTCAATAAAATGAAGAAAAGGGTACAAGTCTTCGATATGCGATGGCATTGCGAAGCATTTTATGAATAACAAACATTGGTGTAAGAAAGCTATTTTCAGCTGATGCGGTGTGTTTTAATGCATCGCTTTGCACTTCTGAGACATGATGTTGGCAGCAACAGAAAAGCAGTTGGATGTGACTAACAACGTTCCACCGTACAATCTTAGTATGCGAAACTTCGTAGAATCTACTCATCTTTGCCGCTGAAGTTAGTTCTCTTCAAATGTCCATAAATGCATAATACTATTAGAAGAACGCGCAATAAACTGATTCCAAGATGGATCGTGATACCAATCCCATTCATGCCATCGACCTCTTTGGTTCCACGTTAGAGGTTTTGTGTCAGGAGGATATATTTCAACTAAGACTTTCCTAGACCACATGTCATTATCGGTGCCATCAGCCCAAAGCAGACGTAAGTACTTCCTGTGTATTTCTTTCACAAACTGTTTGATTCTGATACGACGTTCAGGGTTTCGGAAAACCTTTAGACGTCTCTGTTGTGAGTCGCTGCTGATGGTGACCGTAAGATCAGTTGTGTTTCTGTCTCGGGTAAAATATTCGTCAAACACGTATAAGTGTTCACTATACATTTCAGCCACATATACAAAGTGGTCTCTATTCGAGAACCATAGAACATCGTTGAAACGACCTGATTCTTTGATACTAAACTGACAAATGATTTGCCCTTCGATGGTGAAGAAACTTACAAACCTGACTTTGTAATCTGTTGATCTGTGAGCGACGATGTATTCTCCATTAGGTTTCTGAATCACGTGAAATGGTCTTTTTATGTCTTTGGGAAGTGAAACATTTCTTACGAGTTTCGCGTGTAGATCGAACGTCTCAAGGAGCAAAGTGTAATTATCTATTGTCGTCACCCATAGCATATGATTATCAATGGTTAATGACAAGGCAGTGTAAATAATTCTGCCCATTAGACGAAATCTAGAGAATTCATTCGATAACCATTTCTCAACTTTAATGCTATCGGTGTCAATCTTCCAGATGCACTCGAACCATGTGTCACGGACGAAAATGAGACTCGTGTTGCCAATGGCAATGACCTCTGCAGGATCACTTATCTCTTCAACAACATTTATCATCAGAAGGTCATAGGGAAAGTGATCGTCGAAAGAACATAAATTCAACTTTTGGGCACTATCCCCATAGCGAGTATAACTTGAACTTTCTATTCGACACAGTGCGTAGAAGAGTCCCTTCATTTTTATCACATTCCCCTCGCAACCAACACTTCGACTGAACTTCCACACCGGACTGATGTTGTATTCTGCACATGGAACAACAAAAGAAATTGTGAATTCGAATTTATACTGCTATTGATATTGCGTTTTGATATCTGATTCATCGTTGAAGTTAATTCCGCGGTATCCAGCTACAGGTGCGGTTAAGATCCTTGATTGCGACTTGAAATCCTTATTTTAATGCTCATATATATATATATACAGGGTGGTCCAAAAAAAGACCCCATTAAGATTTTTGCCAATATCTTGACCACAATTAAGAATTTCGAAATGAAATTTTACAGCCTTAGAGACAATTCATTTTAACACATGATGGCCAAATGTCATCAAAATATTTCAATCAGAACAAAAGTTATGTCACTTTTAATGAAGCCACCCACTGTTTTTTGACGATTCAAAAACGCGACCCAACAAAATATGACAAAAAACCAGTTTAATTATTATGGTCAATATAACACACGCTGCCTTGGAGAGACAAACCTGGCGTGGAATAACGAGAACGGCATCGAGCACCAACGGGCATTGGTCCCTCGGTTGTTGATGATGGTGGCCCGACATCCTGTGATGCTAGGCCTATAATAACTATGCTAGAATTGTAGCGAACCAGGTTGCTACTAGCCACCTTACTTATTTACTTAAGTAAGGCCGCTATTTCTATTGCGAATTCATGGGTGCTATGATTAGCGCAAATCGATGCGGTCATCGCTATTTTTAGCTTCCCCATGCATTTGTCAATGGAATTTTCCACCACCTGCGATTTTTGATTGGTTGGACATCACGCGATGTTTTAGGCGCCAAGAAGCGGTCTTCTTAGGCAAAATTAACGCGCAAACTGTCAGTCTGGACAAGGAAATTGAACGGGTGACACCTATGTCGATCGATTTCTTAAATTGTGGTAAAATTATACAGATCCGGCTCCGGCAAGTTTCCAGAACCAGGAGGACAAGGTTCCTTGGTAATTGGTTTGTCGATAAATGATGGTGAATCGTTTCGGGCACCGATTAAACGCATAATCGAAATTTTATGGGAGAAATTGTGACGTTGGCTGAAGACACAATAAATCTTACAAGACGGGAAACGTGGATCGGCTGTCTTGAATATATCAATGGAACAGGGAAGTATTGCCATGCTAACCTATTGAGCTCGAACCAGAATTAAGTGTAAATCGATAAAACCTGCATTGCTAATTTTGACGCTGTTTAATTGAATCTACTCAGTCTGTGAACTGGGACAATAAATCTTAAATTAGTAAAGGAGCATAGTTAGTATTTAGAAGACCTTGATAGCGACCTATTACTATTGATTTCGTTTCTACTACTGTACAAATAATTGATAATGAGCGACGGACAGTCACCCGATTAATTGTATAATAAATAACGCTTAAATAAGGAAACTGTGTATTTATTATTGCTATTAAAACCCGATGGACTCGGACAGTGACTCAGACGGTGTACTGCAGATGGAAACAGGACACGAGGAGGACAAGAGGTGTCCTGAAGAAATGGTTGATTTGGAAACGACTGACCATTCAACAAACCCTGACCTGATTTTGATATACCGACAAATG
The DNA here is from genome assembly GCA_949752735.1 of Lumbricus terrestris. Classification (NCBI taxonomy): domain Eukaryota; kingdom Metazoa; phylum Annelida; class Clitellata; order Crassiclitellata; family Lumbricidae; genus Lumbricus; species Lumbricus terrestris. Next base: position 37,121,112 of record OX457052.1, read on the forward strand.
GCGACTATAGAACAATTTATGGAGCGCCAGGCTGATATTCTAACCAGTTTAACTGATGAATTAGGCCAGGTTTCTGTACAACAGGGCAGACTAAATTCTCGCCAAGAAGAGAATGAAGTAAGAGTTAAGTCCCTAACTGAAAGTGTAGCGGGTGGTGGAGCTAGGGGAAATGTTGAGGGATCGAACCCAGATAAGCACCCTATCACAGGGGCTGTTGTGCTCTCAACAGACACCGCGTACATATGTCCGATACCGGCTCATCCTGTGGAAGGTAACCAGAGAAGCTCCCACCCTAGGTTAGGACTTGAACCGGCTACCATTGATAATAAGGAAACCCTACAGGGAAGGGTGGGGCACCTTACCGACCCGGAAACCCTTGATCTGGGACCCAGACTCCCTCAACAACGCCCAGGGGAGCGCGCAGCAGTGGAACCCATTAATTGGACAGGAAATAGTTATGGAGAGCTGGCGCCCCCGCGCGTAACAATTGGCACCAGCAAGTGGGATGAAAGTACAGGAGGTCCTAGAGAAAAGGGTAAAATAATAATGGGTCCTAGATTTAGTAGAGCAGAAGATTTATGGGAAAAAGTGGAAAATGGAAAAGAAAATTTTCCACAAGATGATCCAAGAGGAAGGGATGTACAGATGAAATACTTTGGTGCTAGACCAAAGGATTTACAAGGTCAAGGTCAAGGTCAAGGTCAAAGAGTAAATACAACTGACATGTTGCATAGTCAAACAATAGACTATTATGATACAAATGTTTTGTATAGAGATTTTGACTTTGAAAATTACATGCGTCGAAAACAAGATAAATTGGTTAAACATGGAACTGAATATAAATCTGATAACGATGATTCAGAAATTACCGACTTGCGAGCGCTACATAAATTCGAACTAGAAACAAAAGCGTTAGGTGTAGAGCAAAATGAGGGTAAAACTTGTACTAATCCCAGATTTCTAGTTTCAGATGGAAAAATGGGGGATTCTTCGTTGCTGAGCGACGACCACGTGGTATCATGGGATGCACATCCTCGTCAGTCAACGACTGCTACCCCATGGGCTGCCACCTTTTCCCCCTCGTCGGTTCCTGAAACAGAAAAATTCCGGTCACCGAGTAACACGCTGTCACTTGTGACCGCTTCAGTCACCTCGGCTGCCATTGACTTCCGTTTCTGCGAGTCGGAAGCGGAATCCAAAAGAATCCCTACCATCGTCGCATCGGTCCCTCAGATGTTCACGTACACACCTGCTCCGAGCCGGCCGATTATGTCCATGGTTTCCCTGTCGTCGGAAACCCAAGTCACGCACAGCTACGAATACATACATTGGGCTAATGGTCAGCCCATGTATGCGTCCTACAGTCGGAAGATGGTTCCACCTGTTCCAGTTTTCCCTGTCTACGCGTTCCAGATGCAACCGTGGCCCACGACGAGCACAGTTCTGGAAAATCCTGTCATGCAACTGGGTACATCGTCAGAAATGTTCAGCTCGGCCAGTTTGAATGGGCAAGACAATCATCTGAAAACAAAGGAAGGAAGGATGGTCAGTCTCCCTTCCACAGAAATTCGAGCCGCGGTTGAAAAACAGATATCAACTGGTGGTCATGTAACTTCATCATCCAGCACAGAAAAAGAAGAAGCTACCGAGAATGTTCCGACCTCAGCCGCCGACTCAATGAGAGAAAAGGTGAGATCGCATATGAAACTAGGTCATTATAATGGGAAAACGTCAGTGGAAGTGTTCTTAAAAAAATTTGAAGTGTGTTCCAAGAACAATCGTTGGACAGAAGACGAAAAACTAGCACAACTGACCTGCGCACTGGTTGAACCGGTAGATCAACTTCTTTATGAATTTGACTCTGATACAATTACCACCTGCGCCGACTTGATGGACAGGTTGAGGCTAAGACATGGGAGCACTGACCAAACGGTTTTGTATCAGACCCAACTAAGTGCTCGCAGACAGAAGGGGGGAGAAGATCTGGGTTCTTTGGTCCAAGACATAAGAAGATTAATGATTCTGGCATTCCCAGGACCGAGGTCTACACACTGCGAAACTATCGCGATCAAAGCTTTCCTTGATGCTTTACGAGATAAAGAGCTAGCCTTAAAAGTGAGGGAGCGAGAACCGGTCACCCTAGACAGTGCATACAAAACGGCCATGAGACTGGAAGGCTACCGCAGAGCTGATGAAGATGGCATGGACCGCCAAGAACGACGTCCAGGCCGAATCAAAATCGTAAAAGAAAGTGATGAAACAGAAGATTGCGATACGAAAGAATTTCGCGAAGACATTGCTCGTCAACTCAAGCAATTGAGTGACAGAATGGACTGCTTGCTAAAGACCTCATCGACCGAAAAACAATATCCGCGATGGCAACCGCAGAATACCTCTTCAGCAGGGAGAGGCACAAACTATATGAATCAACGATGGAACCAGAAACCGAACGAAACCGAACGAAGGACAACCGACAACCGTCGCTGCTTCAAATGCAACCAGGTTGGACACTTGGCCAGGGTTTGTCCTCGCAGAATAAACTCTTCGTCAACTGGAGAGCAAGATGAATACGAAGGACCTGGGGTGAGTAACGCTAGACATGTAAAAGGAAACAGTGACGCTTATTTGTCCGTAACAATTAGAGGGAAGAAATTGCTAGCTTTGTTAGACTCGGGTAGTGAAATGACATTATGCCCTGCGTCGTTAGTGGACTCGAAAGAAATTATCGGTTCCAGTCAACTATTACAAGCTGCTAACGGGTCTGCAATTCGTGTAATGGGAGAAACTGTATTGAAACTGAAAATTGAAGGGCAAGCCTTCGAAATCCCTTGTCTGGTAACTGAACAGGTTACCGAACTGATTCTTGGACTCTCCTGGATGGTGAAGGAAAATGTCCTATGGCATATGGGAAAAAGATGGGTTCTCGTGCGGAACCTTTGGTTCACTGTTCATGGTAAACCCCGTTCAGGGTTATGCCGAAAAATCGTGGTTTCTCGAGATGTTCAAGTACCGTCAAATAGTGAAATGGACATAACTACACATGCGGTGTTACCGAATCTGAAAGTGGTAACTACGCGATGGGCTGTCCGGCCCCAACTGTTAGACTCTGGACTCATTCTTGCCGGAACGCTGCTTCCACACCGGACGTTCGACCTGCCACTTCGGGTCATGAATCCGACCGGTCGACCCATCTGGATAAAGAAAGGAATCCACTGTACTGCTGAGCCGGTCATCGTGGCAGACGAAGAGCCACCCACGACTATCGAGTCTATTCGTGCAATCATCACGGAGACGCCGAGGAAGCCAACCGAAGACGAGGTTGCCAGGATCCTAGCCCCCTTGTGGAAGGAGAGTGCCTCCGACGTACCGGAGGGAGTACAGGAAAGATTACAGAGAATCATCTTGGATCATCAGAAAGCTTTCTCCTTAAGTGAATGGGACTTGGGGTTTACCGATGCGATTCAACACGAGATTGAGACGGGAACGGAAAGTCCTGTTAGGCAATCGCTGCGTCGGCAACCACTATCTGTATTACCCATCATCGACGAACAGGTGAATCAGATGTTGCAGCAGCGACTTATCGAACCCTCCGCTTCCGCTTGGGCCAGTAATGTGGTTATGGTCACAAAGAAAGACGGAACCCCGAGATTTTGCGTAGATTATCGTGCAGTGAACACTAAGACTCGGAAAGACGCCTATCCGCTACCCCTCATCGGCGAAAGTCTCGACACGTTGGCCGGGGCGAGGTGGTTCAGCACTTTTGACCTTCGTGCGGGCTACCATCAAGTCGCGGTACATCCCAGGGACCGTCATAAGACAGCTTTCATCACCAGAAGAGGAAGTTACCAATTTCGAGTCCTACCCTTCGGCCTCTGTAATTCGCTGGCCACCTTCTCACGAATGATGAACCTTGTGATGGCCGGACTGAACTTTGAAGTATGCCTCATTTACTTAGACGACATTATTGTGTTCGCCGAAGATCTGGAGACACACCTGGACCGATTAACACAGGTGCTGGAACGTTTGGCCAAGGTGGGATTGAAATTGAAACCGTCCAAATGTCATTTGCTACAGCGACAAGTACTTTTCTTACGACATGTGATCAGTGAGCAGGGGATCACGACTGACCCAGAAAAGACAGCTGCTGTGAGAAATTGGCCGACTCCAAAGAACCTTAAAGAGGTGCGAGGTTTTATCGGGTTATGCTCGTATTATCGGAAGTTCGTCCCCGACTTCTCTGGAATCGCCAAGCCGCTGCATGCCCTGACAAGAAAAGGATGTCGGTTTATCTGGTCCGATGAGTGCGAGATGGCTTTCTCCCAGTTGAAGCAGCTTCTTATTGAGGCACCCATACTAGCCTTACCATTGGATGAGGGAATGTATGTGGTGGACACTGACGCATCAGGAGAGGCCATAGGAGCTGTCTTAGCGCAAATTCAGGGAGGACAGGAAAGAGTCATCTGCTATGGAAGCCGCCTCTGTTCAAGAGCTGAGCAGAATTACGATGTAACAAGGAGAGAGCTTCTTGCAATAGTGTATTTCCTAAAGACCTACCGGCCGTACCTGCTGGGACGGCGCTTCCTTCTTAGAACGGATCACTCTGCGCTTCAATGGTTGAGGAGGACTCCTCTTCCCATCGGACAGCAAGCGCGATGGCTATCCATCACCGAAGAATTTGAATTCGACATCCAGCACCGGGCAGGGACGGCACATCGAAATGCAGACGCTATGTCCCGCATTCCACCACAAATACAGGTTGTTCGGGAACTGCGAGACTTCTCTGATGGGCTAGCCGGCTTACCAATAGACTGGAGTAGAACTGTCATACGCGACGAGCAAAGAACCGATACTGATCTGGGCTGGGTGATTCAGAGGAAATTGGACTCAAGTGATCCGCCTTCGTATGAAAACGTAAGGAGTCAGAGCGGAGCCGTAAAGAACCTAATCTCCCAATGGCCGCAGTTGGAGTTGAGAGATGAACTGTTGGTACGGAAATGGCTGGATGCAGAGGATGGCAAAGTCGCTACCTACCAGTTGATTCCACCACCTAATCGTCGGTCGACGTTGATCCAGCTGTCGCACGAAGGAATAACTGGAGGGCACATGGGAATCAGACGAACCTTGTCCCAGCTACAGAAAAGAGCCTACTGGCCGGGGTGGCGAGAGGACGTTCGAATGGCACTGAGACGGTGCACACCCTGCGCTCAGTATTTCCGAGGCAAACCGCCCAAACAAGGACGACTGCAGTCCATGGTCGTAGGAGCGCCCATGGAATGTTTTGGAGTGGACATCACCGGACCGCATCCCACCTCCAGCAAAGGGCACCGGTATATCCTGACGGCTGTCGACCACTTCACGCGCTGGGCGGAGGCACACCCGGTCCGCAACCAAGAAGCAGCCACCGTGGCCCGTGTTTTTGTGAGGGAAGTTTTCTGCCGATTCGGGTGCCCGCGCCAGATTTTGACGGACCAAGGGCCCTGCTTCGAGGCGGCCCTGTTTCAGGAACTGTGCCGTCTCCTCCAAATCGACAAAATCCGTACCACCCCCTATAAGCCGAGCACGAACGGCGCTGTTGAAAGATTTCATCGAACCCTGAACGCCCTCCTGGGAAAGGTGGTAGCCCAAAACTAGCGGGATTGGGACGTGCATCTACCCTACGTCCTGGCAGCCTACCGAGCCAGTGAGAGTGAAAGCACCGGATTCACTCCGAATCGGCTGTTTCTGTCAAGGGAATTGTGCATGCCTATTGATTTAGTGCTTGGGGATGTTTGGGACATGAATACCTTGCTAAATGTGGATGATTTTGTTGCAAATCAAATTGAAAATGTACAAACAGGTTTCGAAACCGCCAGGAAATTTATGCAGCGCCAGGCAATTACTAGGAGTGCCCGCTATAATTTGAGGGTCAAATCGGCCACTTTCTCCATTGGGTCCTGGGTTTGGTATTTCTACCCGAGGCGGCGACCTGGGGTAAAAGAAAAATGGAACAAACTTTACACTGGACCCTACCGAGTTGTAGCACAACTGAGCCCGGTTCTCTATAGCATACAGAAATCGGCCCGGTCACAAGCGAAGTTGGTTTATGTTGATAAACTTAAGCTGTACGAAGGAGAGACCCCTAAGGATTGGGATATGGACCTTAATCCCGACCCGGTTGGGCCAGTTGACCTGGAAGCTTTGGCGGAGGCCCATGATTTGGAAGAAGAGGAAATGGGAACCCCTCAGAGACCACGTAGAAACATTGTACGGCCTCGGCGATATAGGGAGTGAGGTTGTAATGTAATGTGATATGATAGGGTAGCCTGTCGCATAATGGCGACAAGTTGTGAATAGGGAATAGAATCTTCTCTGCTTTAGTTGTTGTTTTTGATGATCTCTATATTATATGTGGCCTTGCGATGTAGGTTTACATTTTTATTTTAATGTGCGTTGATATATTGTGCTTTCTTACTGTGTAACTATGTGAAAGTGATTACAGTAATGAAGTGTAATATGATGATATATGTTAAGTGAGAATGCATAGTTTTATTCGTGTGAAGTGTAACTTAAGTGTTTAAGATTACATGTGTGTCCTCTGATGATCGTAAGATAAAAGTAACTATGTAGATGAGATGAATAATAAAGAAATGTGAATAAGAGAAGAGAAAACCAAGTAAACATACTTGTACTTGTCTCGTGTAGAATCCCTCCAGGTCGCATAATGGCGACGGGATCCTTGAAGAGAGAAGAGTGATATTCTCTGGTTTAGTTGCCTTTTGATGAATGATGTAGGAATACATTCTTTTTGGTTTCTTGTGCATTTCTGTGTGTTTGCTGATCTCAGAGGATGATTTTAGCATAAGTGTTTAGTAGCATTCAGTAGTAATTACATGTAAGTAACACAGTGTAATGTGATGGTACTAGACCATTTGATAAGTGTTAGTCCTGTATGTATAAATAAAATATTTAGTTGCTAAATTGGTATAAATATTAGAATTGCTTCTTGTTGCCACGAAGAAGGGCTGATGTTGTGTTTGTATGTCAATTGCATAATAATGATTGCAAGTTAGAAGGCTGCATGGTGGTTGAAAGATAACCTCGTGTGAATGGTTGAATGAGTAACTGATGATGGTAAGAGTTGGTAGAGCACCCAATTGTAAGCATCGCCCTGGGAGTTGGTAAGTAAGTTGGATTATAGATTTGTAGGTAGACTCACTATTTAGCCGTCAGTGGAAATTGCATGCAATGGTGAAGCTGTGCCTGTGGATTAGTGACGAGATGAATTCGTCCAGTCTTAGACTACTTCCTGTAGAGGTTGTAATGTAAAAAGTAAGTAAGTAAGTATATACTTTATTGAACCGCCTGCAAACGCACTGCGGGAACAAGGTACAAGAACAGAATAATTAATGCAAGTATACAATCAAGACAAATAGAAATATGCAATTCAATAGACACATTATACAACTACATAATAGACATGTTGTGAACTATACAGGAGAGAACTTAGGCTAGACAGGGAAAAAAATATATTGTCACTTGAATAGCAACCGTGTTATAAAGCCACATCTGGTAAGTGCGTCTGCATGAGGAATCATGTGATGATTATAGGATATTATAGGATATGGGAATAAGTCCTTTATGCCTTGGGTATGCTTAACTGAGCAGTAATTCCTTCTTCGATCCGGGTAGCTAAGCCTTGATGTAATAAGGTATGGTATGCATGTGGTATACATTAGTGTCCTAGGTTTATGATCTGACGTTGCTTCATCTCTGTAGTAGTGGCTTAGTGTAGAAAGAATGAATGCCTGTAAAACACAGCTTAAGTTTTAAGTTTGCTGTATATGTTTGGCTTGGTGAATGGGTGAACCTTGGTTTCGGATTGTGATAGAAAAGATGGTTTGTGGAAATCAAACAAGGTCTAAGTGATAGTGTAAGGTAGTGTGAATGAGAGTGACTGAGTGTGCTTGAAAAGGGATGATGGCTTCCGACTTCTGTAGCGTCTTTCGTTGAAGACCCTGTGTGTGAATGTGTGTGTCTGAGATTTAGTGTGGTATTATAGCCATAATATTGTGTAAGGTATTGATTCTTCTATAGCGATTCTGTTGATTATGATTATTATATGTGAATTTTTGTATAGCGCTACCGCTGTATAAAGATGTACTAATGATTAATGTAAGATTTGGCGCCGGAACATGACTACATGTGTTAAGAGGACTTTCTCTCGCTAGGGTTCCGTGCAATTGTTGGAAGTAGGAAGGTAGTTAAGTGTTGATTGTCGATGATTTGCTAAAAATAGTTAAGGTGTGCTGTAAACTTATGGTGCTCGAGCGAAGGCACATATTTGGATAATGGTAGTGTGTATTAAAACTTAGTTGTATTCTGTTGGTAGGCATGATTACTAGAGTTGCGCTGAAAAGGTTAAACTTCTTTTGTAGGTTAAGTGACCCGTTAAGATGGAGGACAAGGTTGATATAGTGAAACTCATATGCCCTTGGGTAAGGAATCAGGAGTGGTGGAAGGTGGAGGCGATCATTATAACACTGTTTACCATTAGGAGAGCCACTTGGTTCTGGCCTTTCCTGGTTTAAGAAGGACGCTGCCTGAGTTGTTGCAAACCGTAAGGTAAAAGTTTAGATGTACCCGGTCCCTATAATCTTGAATCATGGAATTTAACGCATTATACCGGTTGTGAATTGTGGATAATATTTTCGTTGGTTATTTTACGTGGAACTGATTGTGCTGATGAAGATATGATTTTAGTTGGTTGTGTTACTGAGTTGCCTTGGAAATGCTATGTCCTGCATTGCTATGTTTTACTCTTCCGTGTGGAGATATTATTGCTATATGATGTATGTAATTTGATGGCAGGTAATAGTGATAAAAACTGCAACAGTTTCTATGAATGAAAAGATTAGTAGTACTTCGTTGGTCAGTTTGAGGACCTCTGTTAGTTAAGAACTGTTTTGGGCATTTGTGAACCCTTATGACTGACTAATACTCAGTCATTGTACAAATTTCTATGTCTTATACCTATGTAACTTTTGAGACAATGTAAGATGTTAAATGATAGATAAGATGTAAGTGCCATGTATCAGGTTCGAGCTCGGGAGTTTGGTTTAAATTTCCCAGGATACTGGTAAATTTAAAAAAGTAAGTGGGAGAGGGTGTAGCGAACCAGGTTGCTACTAGCCACCTTACTTATTTACTTAAGTAAGGCCGCTATTTCTATTGCGAATTCATGGGTGCTATGATTAGCGCAAATCGATGCGGTCATCGCTATTTTTAGCTTCCCCATGCATTTGTCAATGGAATTTTCCACCACCTGCGATTTTTGATTGGTTGGACATCACGCGATGTTTTAGGCGCCAAGAAGCGGTCTTCTTAGGCAAAATTAACGCGCAAACTGTCAGTCTGGACAAGGAAATTGAACGGGTGACACCTATGTCGATCGATTTCTTAAATTGTGGTAAAATTATACAGATCCGGCTCCGGCAAGTTTCCAGAACCAGGAGGACAAGGTTCCTTGGTAATTGGTTTGTCGATAAATGATGGTGAATCGTTTCGGGCACCGATTAAACGCATAATCGAAATTTTATGGGAGAAATTGTGACGTTGGCTGAAGACACAATAAATCTTACAAGACGGGAAACGTGGATCGGCTGTCTTGAATATATCAATGGAACAGGGAAGTATAGCCATGCTAACCTATTGAGCTCGAACCAGAATTAAGTGTAAATCGATAAAACTTGCATTGCTAATTTTGACGCTGTTTAATTGAATCTACTCAGTCTGTGAACTGGGACAATAAATCTTAAATTAGTAAAGGAGCATAGTTAGTATTTAGAAGACCTTGATAGCTACCTATTACTATTGATTTCGTTTCTACTACTGTACAAATAATTGATAATGAGCGACGGACAGTCACCCGATTAATTGTAAAATAAATAACGCTTAAATAAGGAAACTGTGTATTTATTATTGCTATTAAAACCCGATGGACTCGGACAGTGACTCAGACGGTGTACTGCAGATGGAAACAGGACACGAGGAGGACAAGAGGTGTCCTGAAGAAATGGTTGATTTGGAAACGACTGACCATTCAACAAACCCTGACCTGATTTTGATATACCGACAAATGGCGACTATAGAACAATTTATGGAGCGCCAGGCTGATATTCTAACCAGTTTAACTGATGAATTAGGCCAGGTTTCTGTACAACAGGGCAGACTAAATTCTCGCCAAGAAGAGAATGAAGTAAGAGTTAAGTCCCTAACTGAAAGTGTAGCGGGTGGTGGAGCTAGGGGAAATGTTGAGGGATCGAACCCAGATAAGCACCCTATCACAGGGGCTGTTGTGCTCTCAACAGACACCGCGTACATATGTCCGATACCGGCTCATCCTGAGGAAGGTAACCAGAGAAGCTCCCACCATAGGTTAGGACTTGAACCGGCTACCATTGATAATAAGGAAACCCTACAGGGAAGGGTGGGGCACCTTACCGACCCGGAAACCCTTGATCTGGGACCCAGACTCCCTCAACAACGCCCAGGGGAGCGCGCAGCAGTGGAACCCATTAATTGGACAGGAAATAGTTATGGAGAGCTGGCGCCCCCGCGCGTAACAGAATTGCGCCCATTTACTTAGAATAAAACATTAAAGCTTACTTCATAAGGTTCTCATTATTGCTTCTAATTTATTAATGTTCAATTCCATTAATATACAGAAAGTCATTTATTTAAGAAAATAATTATACACTTTAAATCCGAAAATATAGGGGCGATTTTAAGTAGGGGGAGACTTTGTATCGTAGAGGGGTAGATTCTATTTCGACGGCGACACTTTATTCCGATACAGAGTCTCCCCCGGATACTCTGTATCAGCAAGGGGGAGACTCTGTTTCGGGGGGAGACTTTACTTCGTGACACCGGCCAGGGGTTCCGCGGCAGTTTGATAGAAATTTTGATGGCACCAACTGAAATCACATAAGTGGCCTATAATATCAATAATGAGAAGATTCTTTCTCAGCTTTCACCCATTCTTGCATGCTTAAAATAACATTATTACGTGAATATATTATTGTTTTCTATAATAGGCTATGTTGTTAATTATCTTACTTGTTGTTCGGAAGGTATGTGCATCAAATGGGAATCTATAGGCTTGCAGGATTGTGTCCCTATTTTAAGCTGTCCAGACGGACAAACAAAGCATTTTCATAATTGGTTTTAAACTATTTGGATCGACGCTCGAGATCTTTTCTGATTAAAGATAATGTGCTGAACAATTATATAGGCTAACGACTTGTTTAGTTTATTCTCGTCTTGATCAGTATATTTTTGAAAAGCCGGTGGTTAAATATTTCATCCAGAGGTCGCGGATATTCGAATTTTTGCTGAACCTTAACTATAAGCTTAGTTATAGCCATTTATCGAATTCATTATATGCATTTATTGCGAATATTGCAAGCCTGGGCCCTGGGCCTATACTACCTATTGGCTTTTCTGAAAATCAATTAGATTATTGTGAAGAAAGCACTTTTCAGTAACGTAACCAGCAAACGAAGCTGAAACTTCCCAAATAAGCTCAAGTCCCTCTGCCCACTATTCTATTCTATTCTATTCTATTTTGGGATTTATAAAGCGCTTCTCACAGTACAACCTAATCAGAGGCGCTCCCAGTGCGAAGAACTCCTGGAAAAAGAAAAGTCTTAAGACAACGGGCAGAAAAAGTAAAGCCTCCAGATAAAATCTGGGAACGAATAATAGGAGGAACGCCATTCCACAGTAAAGGGCAGACAGAGGCAAAGGCGCGATGTTGGGCTGTGGTAGTCCGAGATCGTGGTACAAGAAGATCGTGACGGTCTAAAGAGCGGAGAGGACGTCCAACGGTAGCAGAGAAAGGCTTCCTAATAAGATCACAAAGGTAGCGGGGCGCTTGACCCAAAAACATCTTATAGGTAAGAAAAAGAATTTTATATTGAATCCGGGCAGTCAAAGGAAGCCAGTGAAGGTGCTCAGTCATGAAAGTCGAAATGTGAGAGAAATGAGGAAGGCGGGCAATCAAACGTGCAGATGCATTAAGTACCGATTGAAGAGGAGCCAGGCGGAATTTAGGTAGGCCAATGAGTAACGAGTTACAATAGTCAATGCGGGAACAGATGAAGGCATGGACCATAGAAGAAAAAATCGATGAAGAGACAGATCGCCTAATGGCACGTAAACGTCGCAGATGATAGAAACTGGACCGAGAAATATTAGAAATATGTGTAGAGAAGGAAAGAGTATTGTCAATAGTAACACCCAGGTCACGGACATTTGTCACAAAAGTAAATTGAGGAAAGTGCTTGGCAAGTAAAACGTAATCAAGCTTGTTAAGCTGTTGACGGACACTATCTATCGTGTCATTCACCACACTCATGACGGTTGAGCCCCATGCAAACGATTCTTTTATGTTGAAGATGAATCATTTTGCGTCTCCATAATTATACTTGCCTCTCTAAGATGTGTACAAGACTTAAACCTGGCACAAATTTTGCAGTAAACCTTAAATGGGATAGGCCTACTTTAACACAACTTGTCCATAACACGTACTGATCCAGAAGAGAGCGTATTTTTATTTTTCAATATTCTATCATCTGTCAGATGGGTGGAAAGTTGTTGGCGAAATAGAGCAGAAATGCAGCTGTTACCTCACAGAGTTTTGTGCACTGGGCCTACACTTCTAAAAGTCTAAAGCAAGACAGTGGGCATGCAGGTAGACCTGTTTGTAATGTGATCCTGTTGACTGCACCAGAAGTGCAAAATACGTAGGCTACATTTTATCTGAATATTAGGCCTACATACTTTTACAAGATACAACTGCAGGTTGTGCATTTCTTGAAATACTTGACGAATGAAACGCGCAGGGTTCCGCGAGCAAATAGTGCTTTGAGGAAGGTTCCGCCACTACAAAAAGGTTGAAAACCACTGGCCTACCGTATACAGTGTATTGCCAGCAGTGAAAGTCTCCGAAAGGATATTAAAAGGATGATTCATCATTTAGGCTACCATTCGTTATTTCCTGGGTAGCCTATGATAACATATCGCTTAATCTGAGCTTTGGCTTCTGGAAATTATTTGCGGTAAAATAGAATTTGATTAGTAAAAAATAATTACATAATCTATCGCTTTAGCGTTCTAAATATTATTATTCGTCTGACGCAGCGTTTTTAGGTCTATTTTTCATGAATCCCACTTCTGCCTTGGCATGAATGCGTTTCATCAATCCAGCTTCTATTTGAGCAATAATTTAATTTTTATCGATCGATCCTGCTTTCTATTTAAAAACAATTATTTTTCATGAGTCCAGCTCCAATTGATGCAAATCTATTGATCGTGAAAATACTTTCACCAATCCGACTTCTATTTAGCAGGAATTATTTTCGTCAATCCATGGATGCAACGGTGAATAATTTAGAACGCTAAAGTTATATAATTACGAAGAATTCTTGCTTAAATAGAATGGATTGATGGAGGTAATTCTTGCTTAAATTGAGGTTGGATTGATGAAAATGCTCCTTTCTTAAATGTAAACTCAATGACGAGAAAATTTAATAACCTAGGACTACTAACTTAAAGAGTAAACCTAACGTACTGTAGTAATGTGCGTAATTGTAGGCCTAGTATTGTTACGCGCGGGGGCGCTAGCTGTCCATAACTATTTCCTGCCCAATTAATGGGTTCCACAGCTGTGCGCTCCCCTGGGCGTTGTTGAGGGAGTCTGGGTCCCAGATCAAGGGTTTCCTGGTCGGTAAGGGGCCCCACCCTTCCCTGTAGGGTTTCCTTATTGTCAATGGTGGCCGGTTCAAGTCCTAACCTAGGGTGTGAGCTTCTCTGGTAACCTTCCTCAGGATGGGCCGGTATCGGACATATGTGCGCGGTGTCTGTTGAGATCACAACAGCCCCTGTGATAGGGTGCTTATCTGGGTTCGATCCCTCAACATTTCCCCTAGCTCCACTACCCGCTACACTTTCAGTTAGGGACTTAACTCTTGCCTCATTCTCTTCTTGGCGAGAATTCAGTCTGTCCTGTTGTACAGAAACCTGGCCTAATTCATCGGTTAAACTGGTTAGAATATCAGCCTGGCGCTCCATAAATTGTTCTATAGTTGCCATTTGTCGGTATATTAAAACCAGGTCAGGGTTTGCTGAATGGTCAGTCGTTCCCATATCAACCGTTTCTTCAGGACATCTCCTGTCCTCCTCGTGTCCTGTTTCCATCTGTAGTACCCCGTCTGAGTCACTGTCCGAGTCCATCGGGTTTTAATAGCAATAATTAATACACAGTTTCCTTATTTAAGCGTTATTTATTTTACAATTAATCGGGTGACTGTCCGTCGCTCATTATCAATTATTTGTACAGTAGTAGAAACGAAATCAATAGTAATGAGTCGCTATCAAGGTCTTCTAAATACTAACTATGCTCCTTTACTAATTTAAGATTTATTCTCCCAGTTCACAGACTGAGTAGATTCAATTAAACAGCGTCAGAATTAGCAATGCAAGTTTTATCGATTCACACTTAATTCTGGTTCGAGCTCAATAGGTTAGCATGGCTATACTTCCCTGTTCCATTGATATATTCAAGACAGCCGAATCACGTTTCCCGTCTTGTAAGATCTATTGTGTCTTCAGCCAACGTCACAATTTCTTCCATAAAATTTCGATTATTCGTTTAATCGGTGCCCGAAACGATTCACCATCATTTATCGACAACCCAATTACCAAGGAACCTTGTCCTCCTGGTTCTGGAAACTTGCCGGAGCCGGATCTGTATAATTTTACCACAATTTAAGAAATCGATCGACATAGATGTCACCCGTTCAATTTCCTTGTCCACACTGACAGTTTGCGCGTTAATTTTGCCTAAGAAGATCGCTTCTTGGCGCCTAAAACATCGCGTGATGTCCAACCAATCAAAAATCGCAGGTGGTGGAATATTCCATTGGCAAATGCATGGGGAAGATAAAAATAGCGATGACCGCATCGATTTGCGCTAAGCATAGCACCCATGAATTCTCAATAGAAATAGCGGCCTTACTGAAGTAAATAAGTAAGGTAGCCAGTAGCAACCTGGTTCGCTACAGTATAGGCCTAGTCATAGCACCGCTGGGATGTCTGACCACTTAGGAGCCGTCCATAAAGTAGCCTACGTCACGCTATTTTTGACCATTTTTAACCCCCCTCCTCCCCCCTGTCACAAGCTGTCACAAATCTCGGACACCCCCTAAAGTACTTCACACTTTCGAAAAAATTTTAAAACATAACCATTTACCTAACCATAGGATACTATCCCTAATCCCTCTGATAGTGACGAGTGTCCCTAAACGCTTTGATAGTGACGGGAAATCAACTTTTATCCCGCCAGGCCGGGTTTTAGACACGCCTGGCCGGGCCGGGTCGGATTTTAGGTACTAAGAAAAAATATATAAAAGAATTTAAAAAATAAATGTGTGACGTCACACATGGCCTGACCCCCTCCCCCTGTCACAAACTGTCACACTTTCTTACACCCCACTCCCCCCTGGAGCGTGACGTACTTTATGGACGGCCCCTTATGTAAGCTACCGAAGGATCTAACTAATAATTAGGCATACGACTAACTATTAATTAGATCCATGGGTAGTCTATTTGAGCCTAATCTCTACGCTGCGCTTTAATGCCATATGTGGCCCGATATCCCGTGATGCTATAGTAAGTAAGTAAGTAAGTAAGTAAGTAAGTAAGTATATTCTTTAATGTATCAGCTGCAAACGCACTCTGATTTACAAGCATACAAAAACACAATACATAAAAAACAAATACAGGACAAATATGGCAGCCATCAACGGCGCCCACTCATAGCTCTAGCCTACTGATGGTAATGTCACAACGACAGAGTTATTCTTAGGCAAAACTCTATGTCTATAGGCTATGCCTATGACTATGCTACAATTAATATCAATACGCCCAGTAATATAAAACAGTTAAGCTTACTTCATAAGAGTCTCATTATTGCTTCAAATTTATTAATGTCCAATTACACTAATGGACACAAATCATTTATTTAAGAAAATATACACTTTAAGTCCGTAAATATAGGGGGCGATTTTTGGTAGGGAGAGATTTTGTATCGCAGAGGGGGAGATTCTTTTTCGATCGGGGAGACTTTGTTCCGATACAGAGTCTCCCCCGGAGACTCTGTATCAGCAAGGGGGAGACTCTGTTTCGGGGTGAGACTTTATTTCGTGACACCGTCGCATAGTCTGTTTCGCAATAGAGACTCCGACGGGAGACTTTAGGGGTAGGCTCTGATGACACTCCACCGGATTAAACTTTCTGTTATGTTCGCGATCTTCTGTATGTTTAGAATCAAATTCACATCCGTGCAATCAAGTCTCCAGGGGTAGTATTATAGGGACGACCAGAGCAGCACGCAGATGTTTTCGTCCGGGTAAGGACGCCAGAACTGATGTCAGTCACTAGACTAGACAGTTAGTCAGCTTCTGTGGGGCTTCAGTATGCCGACAAAATAGATAGAGAATAATACGCTTGTCACCAAGATTAGTGGTTGTGCATGACAATTGCATCTCCTACCACGAAGAAATTGCTCAGTGAACGAGTTTTTACGTGTGTCATCTCATCACCTTTTAGCCGAGAGGCAACTAGGCGAAGCGATTCTAAATACAACAAATTTGCTTACTACACAATCGTCTCTTTTATTCATTTATTTCTCCATTTAAAGAGCGCTCCTTCAAGATAACTACTCAGAGGCGCTCTCGCCTACAGTGCGGACACTGCATTGGAGTTTCGCGCCGAAACGCTCGAGCAATAGCAAATGCAGAACTTGCTCAAGGTCCCTATAAGATGGTTTGAAGTGAATTCGAACTTGCAATCATCTGGCTGCAGGGCAACGAACATGCCCATTACACCACCACGACCCATGCTGAACGACAATCGTCATTGTCATTCATCTAGTACACTACCGTATTCATTGCTTTGTAAGCTGATGTAACCTGTCGTCGAGTTCTGATTTGCAAATAAAGCAATCAACGGCTCTGATTTGTTGGGCGCATTTTATGTGGGGCCATTAATATGCAAACTCAAAAGAAACTGAACTAGGGTTTTTGCGGAAATCGCTTCCACAACCATTATAGGTAGGCTAATCGTCATCTACGAAATATATTTTATAGAGTGCCACGCAAAAGTCCAGCGTAGGAAATCAGCCTGTTCACGAGCGTTGAGTCAAGTCAGAAGGGTTGTCCAAAAGAGCAGTGCGAAGGAGGTCGTAGTCTGGGTAGCAGTGGGTACGGTACCAAAGAATCAGAGGCGGCAGAGTAGCTGTTTTGGTGGGTGGTGTTTAGGTCGAGAGTTGAAGACGGAGGATCAGTTGTGTCGGGGTAAGAGCGCCAATAGAGGTGAGACTTTAGTGTCGAAGGGAAAGTCCGAGGAGTGATAGCGTAGGGAAGTGATGGTGGTTGACCGGAAAAGATGGAGGAGGAACGGACATAGAGCGGAATTCAGGATTAAGAGCATTTCCGAGGCGTGGAACAGTGGTTGATATGGCTCGGTTGGAGATTTTGAGGTGGGCAGTGACAGGAGGTCGAGCAACAGTGAGACAGGAGAATGATCGGGTAGAGCGGGTTGGCTGAAAAGTGAAGAGTTTACGAAGAGTTTACGATATATTGGCTGAGAGTATTGAAAGAGATTTGTAGATTAAGGAACATGGATAGGACTTTGAGATGGATTCGTTCTGGGATGTTTAGCCAATGGAGTGATTTCAGGATTGGAGTGATGTTTTGATTTTCAGGTGACGGCTGTGGCTAATCGATTGTGATGAGTGAGAGGCGCTTCAGTTGTGTGGAACCAATGTTAAGGAAATGGGAATTACAATAGTAGGCAGCTGCAACTAAAAAGAAATTGAAATTCTACCTTCTGATGGCCTCGAATAGTAAGAAGTTTTCGGTGTGCCATCTGTGGTCATGGCGACAGTGGACTCATCTGCGACTTCATCTGTTGCTTTGAATTTTCCCTCTGTGATCTTAGTGATTTCATTCACTGTTACAGTAGATATTGGTGTAGGTGTGTAGAGTGCAGTGTTTATATCGTTCGAAGATTTACTATTGCTGGAAACTTCGGTTGATGGTTCACTTGTTGTGCGAAGTGAAACCCTAGGTTCAGTTGGGAATGGTGCATGACCTTGAGAAGTGGGAAAAGCAACTTCAGTGTTTGAAGTGGTTTGTTTGTCAGTTTTTGTTGATCTTTCATTTTCTAAACCGTCAGTATTTGGGTTTGTCCACTGACTGTTGGAATAACTCGGTGACTCTTGTCCAGCTGTAGCAAATCAATAGTTAGCATGGAATGTACACCATCATCAATAGACATTTATGAGTCATACGAAACATATCCTAAAGGGGCCGTCCATAAAGTACGTCACGCTATTTTTGACCACTTTTGACCCCCCTCCCCCCTGTCACAAACTGTCACAAATCTCGGACCCCCCCCTAAAGTACGTCACACTTTCGAACAAAAAATTTAAAAACATAACCATTTACCTAACCCTCTAAACCCTAGGATACTATCCCTAATCCCTCTGATAGTGACGTGTGTCCCTAAACGCTTTGATAGTGACGGGAAATCAACTTTTATCCCGCCAGGCCGGGTTTTAGACACGCCTGGCCGGGCCGGGTCGGATTTTAATTTAAAAAATAAATGTGTGACGTCGCACATGGCCTAAACCCCCTTCCCTCTGTCACAAACTGTCACACTTTCTTCCCCCCCTCCAACCCCCCCCCCTCTGGAGCGTGACGTACTTTATGGACGGCCCCAAATGTGAACTGAACGTGATGTTTCAACCTAAAATATATTTAGCGTTTCGAAATAGTATTTTTATCTTGTTTTGATGCAGTGCCATCAGGGGCACTGTATAGGCAGTTGGTAATGATATAGAATATGCTTAGGCATACTCAAAATTTATGCTTAATTATATTCTATAACACCACAAGGCATAGGCTATTCTATCGATTTCAGCACCAGTCCAACCGATTGGTCCTTGTTAAGTGGTTTGCCTAGATAACTAATGTAACTGTTATGAATGAAAGTAGGCTAAACGTGATACCTGAAAAACAATTTTTTTTCAATAAAAAGTATTTAAAATTTCAAGCTGTCTGTCACTAAATAGTGGAATTCAAAATTTTTGCCGGATAGTAACACGAGGAAAAAGACAATGAAGTTGTTGTCAAAATTATCATTTCCAATTTATACTTACGATAAAAGAACATCTGACATACTAGGTTGAGATAGCGGCTGGTAATAAATTCTCTTTAATTTAAAAACCTTATAATAATCGGATAGCCTAATGATAATTGACAGCATAAAAAATTACAGGATGAATGGATGATTCACATCAAAGCATCATTTAACAATAGCTCAAACAGAGTCGAAGACGAGAGCTCTGAAATTGAGTTCAATATGCTAAAGACTATCGACTCATTGCGGAATTAAATCACAAGTGACATTATGAATCACTTATGCTAGTTTTTCTTGAAGATCTAACTTAATAGTCAAATCTAAAGTTCTAAACTCATATTGCGATACGTCAAGCACAAGTGAAACGCATGATTGCACTTACTGACTATCGTATTGAAAATGACGATAGCTAAGAAAACATTCTCCGAGCTAAAAACTCGAAACATTTTCAGGCAACAGTTGACACGGATCCTAAACTGTTTATACGTCGTTATATCATTCGATTGTACGTTAGATAGGACGTTCACGATCGAAATCGTTAACTAGAGCTGACTCTGGTTGGACAGCGTTTTCCTATTTTATTCGGTCCTCTAAACGACAACTCATCCATCAGTTTTGTCAAGCACAGACTGCGATGTCGCATCGCCGAGACCACCATGATATAGATTTCTTTAGAACAAAAAGTAGTGTCTTTTTTCATCGGATTTCACTAGGCACATGCGTTTAAAGATTATAAGATTATGACCAGCAATGGTTTCAAATAATATCAAATTATTGTGGCAACAGATTGTTTCCTTCCACTTGTCGTATAATGTTGTGAATGTGTTGGAGCGATATTCACATAAAATAGGCTGACAATGTGGAATGTTCAAGATTCTACTGACCTGTTATTATTGGTTAATGGGATGTCACGGTTTTCTGGCTGCTTATGCACTAGTGTATGCGTGGTCTAATGTCGGCTGCCGACAGATGTCAATTTGCTACAAGCCTGTTATCTTCATGAGACATTGCAGGTAGGCATATTTTACATTGGCTCCATCTCATACTAGTCAAAAGTACAATGTTGAGGATTGGCTATTACGCACTAGTATGCACTGCCACAAGATGTTTGTCTCTTGGCAGACATTTTATTGGATGCATGTACACTAGTGTCTGCATGCCGTAGTGTCTGCTATTATCATATATTACTTGTAAGCTACTTGCGGACATGTTGGTTCTCAGTTTCTTTGGACAATGCGAGCGTTTTATCAGTTCCATCTGATACTAGTTAAACGATATACCTTGTGGGCACTTTGATATCGAATGCATGAAGGCGTAGCTGTTCGTAACAGCAAACAGTTCGCTAGGATGGTAAATGATACTCACCGACGTCACAACCGTTTGGACTCAACCGTCAAACTTCTGAGATCACCCGACATTTTATGCGACGTCGCAGATAATTGTACGAACGCCGATGAGAAACAGCAGCAGATGACGCCAAAGGCAGCGACAGACAGAGTATTATACATAGGCTATGTTCCAAGACTAGTGTCCATGTATCAATAACATACAATAAATATTTACTGTTTTGTATTGTATTGTATTGTATTGAAACATTTATAAAGCGCCTCTAGTAGGGTGAACCGTTCAGAGGCGCTCCCAGTGCGCAAGGCCCCGCGAGAAGAAGCAGGTTTTAAGAAGAGCCAGAGCAGAGGAGAGACTGACAGACAGAAGTGTAGAGCGGGCACAAGGAGACAGATAATTCCAGAGAGAAGGACCAATTGAGACAAAAGATCGAGACTGAGCCATAACAGTTCTAGGCCGAGGAACCAATAGGTCAAGTCTGGGGACCATAAAAAATGTTCTCTACCAATGGCCTTTACTGGGAACAAGCAATTATTGCAAAAAAATCGGAATTATTATGTATTGAACATTTTGTAACCATAATTGCTTTTAGTGCTACAGTTTAAGACTTTGAGTTAGTGTTATGAGAGACTTGATGTACAGCAATGTTCCAAAAATTGCATTAGATTCTGTTTTCACAATCTATGAGCATAGAAAATGTAAATTTTTCTTTAATTTTGTGATTGAAGAATCATTAATTATACACTTGTTGATGGTGTTTTTGTGATGCTAAACATTGTATTCATTGCATTGTATATTTTATGTAATGTCGTCAACTGACATTGATGTCATAAAACGGCGTTAAACTTTGAAATAATAATGCCATCGGGTTGAAGAAGTCTCTAGTGTGATCTATAACACGTCAAACAAATTTTTATCGACGGCAACGGTCTTTCATCTCTTAAACTGTCGTTAAACTCTGGAGCCATCCATGACTTCGGTTAGTTTCGTACACAGTCTCGATGATTCTAGGAGTCAGAATAAGATTGACATTAAACGTCAATTACAGCTAAAATATGAGAGATCACGTTTAACAAGAGTAATTCAAATTTGAATTGTTGTTCTGGTTCAGTTTAGCTATTGACTTCAAATTTTATTCAGGGAGCGACAATAATTTAATATTCATTTATGGATCGAAATTTAATAGTAGGCTAGGTCTCATTATGGGACTACCTGCGATGACTAGATAAGACCGTCGATGACTTTACATCATTTGAAACATCCTAGTGCATCAACAAATTTCCTTTTCGATATTACAAGTTATATTGCGTGGGTCCGATATTTACATGGACAGATAATTTATGAAGCTGCAGCACTTTGCAATAGATATGTTATTGGTCAGTCATATTATTTTTATTGGCTGCTTGTGCTCTAGTGCCTGCTGCTACTTGATATTATGCTGCTGGCAGACGTGCTGGCATTCAGTTTCGCCAGACAATGCGGTTATTGTATGCGAACCATCTGCTATCAGCAATTATTATTATACAATATTGACTGCACATGCTGTCCAATATCGTTTCATTCATTCATTCATTTCAGAAATTTATATAGCGACCTTTCAAGAAGTAATAATAATAATAATAATATTTTTTCTTTAATTAAACGCCTGCAAGACGCACTGCGCTTTACATTTACAGGTTATGCAGTAATCTTAATTAAACTTAACTACCAACTGAACAGATAGCTTTTGTAATTACACGGCGCCAATGGCAGCCTTCAAAGCAAATCCGCCCAACGGGGGCTCGAACTCACTACCTCTCGCACTCTTGGCCAGCGTGTTAACCACTACTCTACCGCCCCCGCCCCCCCCCAAAAAAAGTCCACTCAGGAGTGCTGCCTAATCCCGATCCATCCGCGGTGACACGAAATGGGTCTTAAGTTAAGCTGCTGTCTGTTTTTTAAGCTATTTTTGATGCATTGTGTGTCAGGACCAGACTGTCCCAGACAATGAAATCATCTTCACGGCATCACCGCTCAGAGGAACTACCCTCAGATTGGTTGCAAGGCCCATTCCGGATCCCCTCTGCAACCGAATGTTTGACAATCAAAATGTTTGCACGCGAACTGCTTGATTATATTAGCATAAGCTTACTTTGCATTGTCTTTAATCTTGATTTGTTGCCAAATAACTTATTTACTGACTGACTGATCTAATTGTTTGATTGATTAAGTGGTTGATTGAGTGATCTATTGATATGCAGTCCATTTTAAAATTAACTTTAAGTGGGAAATAACCAGTAAATCCAAACGGTTCGGCAGCCGAAGGGTTGCAGGTTCGAATCCAACTAAAGGCACCGCGTAGGGATCTTGGGCAAGTCCTTCACTTGCAGTTACTCAGCGCTTGGCGTGAAACTCCGATGCAGTGTCCGCTCTGTAGTAGCACCTCCGAATAGCGAGACTGAAGAGTCGCTATAACAAGTGCACATGCAAAAAACAACCAAAAACAAACAAACATTAGTAACGTTATTCTATTAACATTCCCATTTCGTGGTGAAGTGGGTTTATTCGTTGCCTTGCAGGTTCGAATGCACCTCAAGCCGCCTCGTGGTGACCTTGAGCAAGTCCTTCACTCGCAATTGCGCATGCGCTTGGGAGTGAAACTCCGATTCAGTGTCCACGCTGTAGAAATCAGTAGAAATCTTGTAGGGGCACTATGAAAAGTGCACATGCATACATACAGTTTGAAGATCCAAAACTCGAGTTTTTAATTCAACTTAACCCTCGGGCTACCAGAGGGGGTGGTATCCACCCCTAGGTTTTTTCCGAATCAAACTTGTTCCGTTTGGAATAAAATTTTGACGTGTTAGGTAGCTGTAGGGGGTTCATTGGCACACATTTTGAGCTAAAATTTTTGACGATGCCCCTACCAAACAAAAGTTACACCAGGGATACCCAAGGGACTAGGGGGGGAGGTGGATACCACCACCCTAGATTATCGACTATAACTTTTGTTCCCTTTTTATATGAAGAGATACAAATTATACCATTCTATAGAGGGAATGTGGGGCTACATTTCGATGCTCATTGAGTTGTCTTTTGACAACCGGAAGTGCTCAAAATAAATTAAAATATATATAAAGGTGCTTTATTTTCATAAAATGTTCATTTTTTTTCTATTATAGCTTATCCATAATTTATTTTTTAATAGAAATAAATTATGCCATTCTGTAGAGGGCATTTAGGGCTATTTTCTGATACCAAAATTAATAATTTGTCTTTTGATGACCGGAAGTGCTCAAAATAAATTAAAATGTGTGTAAATGTTGGGTTTTTTACAACGCAAGCCGATATGATATGTCTGCGTAAACGTTTTTCAGCAACTACAACATGTTTTTTTTGATTGAACATAAAACAGACTTATTACTAGTTTTTATAGTTGAACATTGGACTTTATTATAATATAATAAAGTCCAATGATTGGCAACATAACCGGTGAGAAATAAGGTCGATTCCAAAAAACATATACTTACGCATAGGGAATAAATTAGATTCTGTGTGTTTTAAACATGATTTATATATAAAAAATAGAAATAGTTTACATATTATGTAATCCTGTGGGAACCCATTCCAGACAACTGGGCCGATCACAGAAAATGTTCTATGCTGCATCGTTGCAGTTCGTGCAAAAGGGACCAATAGCAATCCCTTCTGTGCAGAACGATACATAGTGGAGCAACAAAGCTCTTGCAAGTAGTGTGGGCAATTCCAAGCTGGCATTGCCTAACTAGGTCAGCGATCCTAAATTCAATGCGCTGTCGAGTAGGAAGCCAGTGTAATGTCTCCAGCATATAGCTGGATACATGATCAAATTTAGGGATACATGTATGTCCAATTAAACGTGCTGCAGAGCGTACGACTCTGTTTAAGCACATTATTCGATTGGATGGGAGGCCAGAGTAAAGTGACGAACAATAGTCAAGACGGAAAGTAATGACGGAATGGACCAGAGTGGTGAGAGCACTAGATGTCAGTGAACGAGCAATTGTGCGAAGCTGACGCAGTTGATAGCAACAGTCTCGAGCAAGTCGGTGAATGTGAGGAGCAAATTTGAGCTCTTGGTCCACCAGGACACCAAGGTCACGGACCGTACTTGAGAAAGTGTAAGTGGAGAATTCAGTCACAAGTGCATCGAAGTCAATTTTAGCAAGTTGCTTACGATTGCCCAGCCAGATAAATTTAGTCTTAGTTGGATTTAGATATTGGATTATAATACATATACCCAGGGGCTTCTATCCCTATACATGGCGGGCGCAGCTTGCGCCCAGTAAAAAATAGGGGGGGATCAGAAGACAGCCACAATTCACGTCGATGAGCGTGAAGACTAAAAAAGTCATCAACTTTTTGGCGGCGAAAATAGATAAATTTCGAGATTTCGCCGGTGACACGAAACGGAGTATCCCCCCTGAAAGCTATCCGGGAGGATGAATTAATCTATCCCCCCGGATGGAATTAACCGGTCTATGCTATCCAGAGGGATAAACCATTCTACCCCTTTTTTGAAAAATGCGCATAATAAACTTTTTTATGCTGTAATCAAAATTTAAAGTGACTCTAATTGTTTTAAGTGTCCTAAGCAATGCTCAGAAAAAGGCAACTCGAATTTATTTAGTGACTCTGAGTGTTTTTAAGTGTTTTAAATGTTTTAAGTGCTCTAAAAACAGGGCAAAACAAATTATCTAGTAGGAATAAACATACCTGTTAGTGTCGTTGTTGAAAACAAAGCAGATGAAAATCAATTTGCAAAGAAAAATACACACGGAAGCGGTTTTTTCGACTTTTTTTAATTTGGGGGATACAATTAATACGGGGGATACTCTATTTCGTGACACCGGCCGTCAGAAATTTTTGCCGGAAAAAGATGTCATTTTTTGGGACACTCAGCCATTCGTCCATCAGAAAATCTCGCGTCTTTCCGTCTCCCCCCCAAGTCTCGGCCCAGGTCTCCGCCTATGATTAAAGATAATGTGCTGAGCAATTATAATGGGTTAACGACTTGTTTAGTTTATTTTCGTTTTGATCAGTTTATTTTTGAAAAACCGGTGGTGAAATATTTCATCCAGAGGTCGTGGATATTAGAATTTTTGCTGAGCCATAACTACGAGCTTAATTATAGCCATTTGTCGAATTCATTATATGCATTTATTGCGAATATTGCAAGCCTTGGCCCTGGGTCCTATACTCTCTATTGGCTTTTCGGAAAATCAATTAGATTATTGTGAAAGAAGCACTTTTCAGGTCCGGAGACGTTACAAGCAAACGAAGTTTTAACTTCCCAAATAAGCTCAAATCCCCCTGCACACTATCTATCGTGTCATTCACCACACTCATGACGGTTGAGCCCCATGCAAACGATTCTTTTATGTTGAAGATGAATCCTTTTGCGTCTCCCTTGCCTCTCTAAGATGTGTACAAGACTTAAACCAGGCACAAATTTCGCAGTAAATCTTAAATAAGATACTTTGACACAACTTGTCCATAACACGTACTGATCCAGAAGAGAGCGTATTTTCTAGTTTTCTATATTCTATCCATCTGTCAGATGGGTGGATATTTGTTGGTGAAATAGAGCAGAAATGCAGCTGTTACCTCACAGAGTTTTGTGCACTGGGACTACACTTCTAAAAGTCTAAAGCAAGACAGTGGGCATGCAAGTAGACCTGTTTGTAATGTGATCCTACCTATTGACTGCACCAGAAGTGCAAAAAACGTAGGCTACATTTTATCTGAATAGCCTATTACAGACTTTTACAAGATACAACTGTAGGTTGTGCATTTCTTGAAATACTTGACGAGTGAAACGCGCAGGGTTCCGCCATCAAATAGTGCTTTGAGAAAGGTTCCGCCACTAGAAAAGGTTGAAAACCACTGGCCTACCGTATATTGCCAGCAGTGAAAGTCTCCGAAAGGATATTAAAAAGGATGATTCATCATTTATCATTCGTTATTTCCTGTGTAGCCTATGATAACATATCGCTTAAGCTGAGCTTTGGCTTCTGGAATTTATTTGCGGTAAAATAGAATTTGATTAGTAAAAAAATAATTACATAATCTATCGCTTTAGCGTTCTAAATATTATTATTCGTCTGACGCCGCGTTTTTAGGTCTATTTTTCATGAATCCCACTTCTGCCTTGGCATGAATGCGTTTCATCAATCCAGCTTCTATTTGAGCAATAATTTCATTTTTATCGATCGATCAGGACTGCTTTCTATTTAAAACAATTATTTTTCACGAGTCCAGCTCCAATTGATGCAAATCTATTGATCAACCCCTCTCCTATTTAGCCTAAGTGAAAATACTTTCACCAATCCGACAGCTATTTAGCAGTAATTATTTTCGTCAATCCGTGCAACGGTGAGTAATTTAGAGCGCTAAAGTTATATAATTAGCCTACGAAGAATTCTTGCTTAAATAGAATGGATTGATGGAGGTAATTTTTGCTTAAATTGAGGTTGGATTGATTAAAATTCTCCTTTCTTAAATGTAAACTCCATGACGAGAAAATATAATAACGTAGGACTACTAACTTACAGAGTAAGCCTAACGTATTGTAACGGACCCCGGTTAAGGGACCAAACGTCACGAGACAGGGCTGGGCGAAAGTATACCAGGAGCCGAAACCACCAACCCTGTCGTCACGGTCTCGTCGTCAAGTCCGGGGGGTAAGGCTTCAACTGGGGATTGAAGACTAGCCGACTAGGCTTAAACACGTTTATTGGCATCCAACGATAAGTAGGCAGACAAGGACAAGCAAGCGGACTCCACAGAACCGTTCCTGGAGGGGGACTCGATATGGACTGCAGCAACCCTTATAGCACCCAGGGTCCTCCCTACTGTCGTAGTCAGCCGTCCTGGCACCACCCGTCAGTCGAGAAGGTAGTCGCTGACGTCCGTCGAAGTAGTCGTCGCCAGTCCGTCAGGGGCAGAGCCCCGGTCCTGAGGAAGGATCCGACGACCGACCGAAGCGTAGCTCCAGGTAGGCGTACAGGAGTCCCTACCACCCTGTCCAGTGGGAGAAGCCGACGACCGACCGAAGCGTAGCTCCAGGTAGGCGTACAGGACTCTCGACCACTCGTCGTCGCAGTCGTCAGTCCGTAGTCAGCCGTCGGAGGGTTCGCACCCCTCTAATGAGAGTAGGGAACCCCTAGACCGATGCTTAATGGCAAAGATCAATAGGGGCCGCGACACCCACTCCCATAGTCAGTCACCAATCGTCCCACGTTTTACCGCGAGTCAAGTGCCGGACAATTAGTCAGCTTCGTGGCCATCCAAGAGTCGGACTCTGAACAAGCAGAGTCTTGTCCTTATATACACTCGGGAGCGGTGCATGCTAGGCAGTGGGCGCGGCGTAAGCTAGGCCAACCAGTCGTATGCCGTCGTATGCCAGTGGGCGAGCCAGTCGTATGCCGGAGCCAAGAGGGCGTGGCGTGGCGTATACGCCGGGCGTATGCCAGCAGGTGAACCAGTCGTAGTCTGCGCCAAGAGGGCGTGGCGTATGCCAGCGTATGCCAGGCCAATCAGTCGTATGCCAGGCGTATGCCAGCAGGTAAACCCGTCATAGTCTGTGCCAAGTGGGCGTGGTGTGCACCAGCGTGTATGCCGGGCCAATCAGTCGTACGCCAGTCGTATGCCAGCGTGTATGCCAGCAGGTATGCCAGCAGGTATACCGGGCCAATCAGTCGCATGCTGCGTCAAAAGTAAAACCACGGCCAGGGGCAGTTTACCCAAAATCTCCACACGCCTCCCCCAGGAACAGTCCAAAGCCCCTTTGGAGTAAACACAAACAGGGCACAGACCCTAAACAAAACGACGCATGCGACTATCAATGTCCACAGCCTAACTAAAAGCCACCGCTAAGTGTCATGCAAATGTTCAATGTTCATTCATGTTCGCACAAGCTAATAATGTCCAGTTCAGTGCGAACAATACAAACAGAAAATCGCCGACGTTGGCGTTACTAAGGGACTAAACGATTATAACGAACACTAAACATCGCAACACAGTGTTTATCGACACAATAACGCCCGATTCAAACACGATATACATCAATGAAAAGACAGCAAAACGGTCAATCAAGAAAAACATAAGAAAAACACCGGTCTCGGTGACTGCAAAAATGACGTAACACAATCTCAGTCCATCTATGAAAGTCCAGAAAGTTACTTTTCTTCTGTTTCTTTTCTTTCTTGCAAGTCCACAACAGTTCAGTTCCAGACGAAACGGTCCGACCCGTTTCTAGTCGTCGATCCAGATGGGTTCCGGGTCGCACGACGGTGGTCGAGCGACGGGAAGGGCTGCCGGAAGGCACCCTTCGAAGACCCCTTGAAGAAGCTCGGTCGGCCAGTGTGGCAGCTCTTCGGCCATCCTGGACACAAACTGGTCCTTAGACATCGTCCCGGAAAGCGCACGGCCTTGCCGCACGATGTGCGCAGCCTCCGACCCGGTCATGGTCGGACCCAAGACCTCGTTCGGGACAGGGTCAGGAACGTCCATCAAGAAGCTTTCGTCAAAGCCTAGCGGGGCTTCGTCCGGAAACTCGACCGTCCCGAGCGCATCCGGAATGGTCAAGGCGTCGCTGGCGGGCAGGACTGCAGGCGAAATTCCGGTTCCCGAAGTAGAAGTGACGGTCGCCGCCCCCAAAGCAGCAGGGGCGGTCGAGACGCTTCCGACCCGTCGCGTCTGTAGTACGCGACAGCATTGTTGGTGACGCCACAGACGGCTTTGCGCGTGGATCCCCTTGAACGTCTGGCCACAGGCGAGGCACCGGCGAGTGTCCTTGACTTCCATCTTCCGACTGTTTATGATCCACGTCCACCAACGTCTTTATATAGCCAGCAGAGCCGCTGTCAGGCGCACTGGAAATGTTCAAGGACCACGTAGGCGGCGTACGGCGTACGGCATACGGCATACGGCATACCGAACCAAGTAGAAGGACTCGTAGAAGGCGGCCTTGAACGAGAGGGCGCTCTCGAAGAGGAAGGGCGCACGCAGGCATGGGACCTGCGCGCCGACGAGGAGTAGAACGAGGAGGCGTCCGCGCACTGGCTTGCGCGCACCGACGAGGAACTTGCGCGCTCGAAGAGGAAGGGCGCACGCAGGCATGGGGCCTGCGCGCCGACGAGGAGTAGAACGAGGAAGCGTCCGCGCACTGGCTTGCGCGCACCGACGAGGAACTTGCGCGCTCGAAGAGGAAGAGCGCACGCAGGCATGGGACCTGCGCGCCGACGAGGAGTAGAACGTCGCGCGCCGACATGCGCGCCGCCGAGGAATAGGCGCACGCCGTCATCCACAGGAACCTCACTGGAAGCGGACCGGCCTACGAACGACCCGTCGTGGTCGGTTCGAGACCGCTGTCGCTTCGTAGAAATTCTCGTCCGGCGAATCTCTCCTTGACGTTCCCTGTTCCGCTGTTCCGTCTCCCTGCGAAGCAAAGGACCTGGTCCTTGGCTGATCGTCAGCAGAGGACGTCGGACCATCACCGATGTTGACGCGCGGACTTCTTGGAGGAGTTTCCTCCGTAGGCGCTCCTCTCCAGCGGTGACGTGGCCTACGGCTGGAAGAAGCTGTGGCGTTGTCCGTTGTCTCGGCGCGTTGTCCTTCGGTCGTCCTAGCAGGCGACTCGCTCCATTGTCCTTTCGTACGGCCATTGCAATGGCGTAGTTTGTCGACGTGCGCCACGAACGGTTTAGCCTTCGGCGACTTCTGGAGGAGGTAGTTGACCGGACCGCACACCCGCACAACCATCATAGGACCAGTGAAGTTCCGCTGGAACTTTGGGCTACGTCCCACATACTTCCTTGGACTGAAGTAGTAGACCCAGTCTCCTTCTTCAAATTTCGCAGGACGCACCCGCAGGTCATAGACGTGCTTGCGTCTCTCCGCGCCCTTCTTAAGGCTCTGGCGCGCGATTGCGTAGGCTTTCT
This sequence comes from Lumbricus terrestris, assembly GCA_949752735.1. NCBI lineage: Eukaryota > Metazoa > Annelida > Clitellata > Crassiclitellata > Lumbricidae > Lumbricus > Lumbricus terrestris. The sequence continues at coordinate 37,151,660 of OX457052.1, forward strand.
CAAATCTTTCTGACATCTCAGCCACGTAGGTTGAATACGCGAGCCCGTCCGCATCGTGTTGCTCCGGAGGTCCGTAAGCGATATCCAGCGGCGTCCTGTTTTCCCTTCCGAAGATGAGGTAGTTCGGAGAGAAACCAGTCACATCATGAATCGAGGCGCGGTACGCTGCCATCACATACGGGAGGAATTCGTCCCAGTCTCGCTGATTTTCGCTCACCACCTTTCCCAGCATCGCATTGAGCGTGCGATGAAATCGCTCAATCATTCCGTTGCACTGCGGATGATAGCTGGACGTCCTCACTTTGTCCACCTCCAATAACCGACACATCTCCTGGAACACTCGTCCTTCGAAGTTCCTTCCGCGGTCCGTCAGGATCTGTAGCGGCGCTCCGTAGCGGACGACAACCGTTTCCACCAGTCTTTGTGCAACAGTGGTTGCCTCCTGGTTCGCCATCGGAACGGCTTCGACAAACTTAGAAAAGTTGTCCATCATGGTCAAGATGTATATGTTGCCCTTTCTGCTTCTAGGGTGCGGACCTGTGACATCCACACTCACTCTCTCCCACGGCTCCCCGCAGGGCATGACCTGCAAAGGACCTTGTCTCTGCAGTGCACCCCGCCGGTACTGGCAACATCGCTCGCAGTGTCGGCAAAACCTCTTTACATCTCCGGACCATCCGACCCAATAAGCCCGTCTGCGAACCTGCCATCGGGTCCGTCGAACACCCAAGTGTCCACCGGTCACACCAGTATGCGCCAACCGCATATAATCTTCTTTAAGATCCTTAGGCAGAAGCACTTGTTCCGATTCATCCGGTGTTCGTCGATAAAGCACATCGTCCTTCAAATACAATGAGTCTCGCTGATGCCAGTAGACCTTGACGGCTTCCTCTTCTTGTAAGATCTCCTGTAGACTTGGCATCCCCTCGTTTAGCCAGTCTCGGACGAAACGCAGCACCGGATCTTCTTTCTGCGAGTTCACCATATCTCTCGCACCGTCGTTTTCATTCGAGACCTCAATCACCTCCCGTACCAAGTGATCCGTTGTTTCCGTCGATTCCCGGTGACACTGTCGACAGGGCTTCCTCGATAAAGCATCGGCGTTCCCATGCTTACGTCCCGGTCTATGCAGTATCTCGAAATCGAACTCCGCCAGTTTCTCCAACCAGCGCCCTTGTTGACCAATAGGGTCGGGAGTATGTTGTAGCCACCTCAACGCAGCATGGTCCGTTCGGAGGGTGAACCGCCTACCCAGCAGGTACTGCCGAAAGACCTGGGTAAAGTGTACCACGGCCAACAACTCCTTCCTTGTAACACAATAATTTCGTTCCGCTGCTGAGAACAACCGGCTACCATAAGCGATGACCCGTTCTTCACCATCGATGCTTTGGGATAAGACACCACCAATTCCCAGGTCAGAAGCATCACAGTCCAACGTATAAGCAGCGTCATCCACCGGTAAGCTGAGCACCGGAGCCATAGTCAAGACTAACTTCAACCGATCGAACGCCCCTTGGCATTCGTCTCCCCACAAGAACGGCTGATCCTTCTTAGTCAAAGCAAACAAAGGTGCTGCAACCGTGGAAAATCCTCGAATGAACTTACGGTAGTAGGAACAGAGACCCAAAAACGCACGAACCTCCTTCAGGTGCCCAGGAGTAGGCCACTCAACTACAGCCTGCACCTTCGACGGGTCAACAGATATGCCATCAGCAGTCACTATATGTCCAAGAAAAGAGACCGTACGTCTAAATAGATGACACTTGCTGGGCTTTAACTTCAAGTTAGCCTCCCTAAGTCTCTGAAAGACTCGACGCAGACGATCCAAATGCTGGTCAGCGGTACTGCTAAAGATTATTACATCGTCCAAGTACACCAGGCACAGTTCAAAGTTTAACCCAGAAAGAACAATGTCCATAAGTCGCTGAAAGGTGGCCGGAGCATTACATAGACCAAAAGGCATAACCTTCCAACGAAAAGTTCCCCGCCGAGTAAGGAAAGCAGTCTTATCCGCATCACCCGGGTCCATGGCAACCTGATGATACCCGCTACGTAAGTCCAGGGTGCTGAACCACCCGGCTCCCGACAGAGCATCCAAACAGGCATCTATTCTAGGGAGAGGATAAGAATCCTTCCGAGTCAGATTATTTAACTTCCGGTAGTCAATACAAAACCTTAAGGACCCATCTTTCTTCTTAGCGAGAACCACATTCGCTGCCCATTCACTCACAGCAGGTTCCACAACTCCAGTAGACAACATTTGAGCCAATTGCGAATCAATAGCAGCCTGATACGGAAGCGGTTGTCTACGTAAGGGTTGTCTCACGGGACGAGAGTCTCCAGTGTCAATCCTGTGTTGGGAAATCGTGGTTCGTCCCAAGTCCTGGTCTGTGGTCGAGAAAATGCCCTCATACTCTACTAATAGACCTTTCAACCGTTCCTTCACATCCGTCGGGACATCCTCCGAAATATCCTCCATAAGTCTCTCAACCAAATGGGTTTCAGGACCCGTCTCTCTGTCATTTTCCTTCTTTACCTCAACATTTACGGGGTGCAGCTCACCCAACATTTGGTTAGCAGTCAACAATGCACATTGTTCATTCAAGTTTACTACACGAATGCACGTCCTATCGGCATCGTCATCAAGCACAACCCTCGCCACATGCAACCCAGGCTGGATCTCTTTAGACTCGGTCATCCACGCCTGTGCAGTGCTCGTCAAATTCCTATACTGCGTCTTGCATGGAATATCGCATTGGGACCTAGGGAGAACAGTTGTCTCCTCTGCGACCATCACCCTGCGGCACCAAAGCGAACCATTTCCTCTAACCAATGGGATACGACGACGACCCACAAAGAGCGCACCCTGTCCAAAACCAAGCCTACAGCGATGCTGTCTTAGCCAGTCCATCCCAAGCAGAGGCTCGCCTATCTGATCAGAGACAAGAAAGCAGGTATCAATGGTAAACCCTCTAGAGATTTGGATGGGAACATCCAGCTGACCCAAGACTCTAATCGCAGTACCATTCGCAGCCAAAAGAATGCGGTCACTAGGCCGGAGCGGCAAACCATCAACATCAGACGAGGGAACCAGGCTTACCTCCGACCCAGTGTCCACTAGGCAAGTTCTTTGCTGTCCGTTGATTTCTCCACGGATGTAGATTGCGTTGTTCGTCACACCCGTCGTTCGGTCTCTCGTTGTGTGGTTGGTGACGATCGGTCCATTCTCGTTACGTGCGTCGTCTTGACGGTTGGAAGGCTGTCGTCGTTGGCGGCACTGGCGAGCCACGTGACCCACGCGTCCACAGTTGAAGCAGGTCACGGCTCGACCAAAGTTCCCGGAAGACCGTCCCGGAGGCGAAACCGGCGGAGAGGCGGTTGCTTCGGCGTTGAGACTCGTTCCGTACGAGCCTCGGAGTTCCTCCAGTGAACGGCTGATCTTCCCCTCCAGATCCTGTTGCCACTTGCGTTGCGCAGCGAAGAAGCTATCCAGTTGGGACTGAAGTTGTCCACCGGCGTCTCCATCTTGCGTTCCTCTCACCCGATTGGCTGGTCTCCGTCGGTCCTCCAGTTCCGACGTCTGCTGATACGCGGCGAGGCGAAGAGCGGTTCGGTACGCTTCGTCGATAGTCTTCGGCTCGCGTTCCCTCACCTTGAGAGACAACTCTCGATCACGGATCGCTTCGAGGAAAGCGTCCTTCGCGACGATCTCCGTGGTTTCATTGGACGGAACCGGATAAGCAAGGACGACGAGTCTCCGGATATCGTGCAGCAGATCCCCAAGCGTCTCGTCGGCTCTCTGTCGGCGGTAGTACAATTGTGCTCGGAAGGTCTCAGCTTGACCTTCCGCGCCGTAACGTTGACGCAATCTCTCGACGAGCTGTTCGTACGTGACTTCCGTCCGGGCTCCGAAATCCCAGAGTAACTGTGTTGCTGCTTTCTCCAACGAGCAGCGGAGGAAGTCGACCTTATCGTCCGCAGTCCATCGGTTGTGTCTCGCGCACACATCGAATTGCGCCAGGAACGACTCGAGGGATCCGGTTCCATCGAATTTCCCAGGCTTCATCGGGCTCCTCCGTTCCCCGACCAGACGACTGACTTTCTCCAAGACCTTCGTCTCCAAAGCGCTGGCGCCTCTCTCCGAAATCACCAGGTTCTTGTGGTCCTCCTTCGGGGAGTCGAAATCGATTTCCTCCAGAAAGCGGCTCGACTGGACCTCGTAGTCGATCAGGCCTTCCTTTCTTGGCGGCACGGGCGGCGAAGTAGTCGGGAAGCCAGGAGCAGTTCCATCCGTCCGAGTGCTCCACATCGTTGCCAGTCTGTCCGAGTCACAGTCTCTCACCCCAAGTTCCTAGTTCTGTCGAAGTCCCTACTTGTCAGGCCAAAACCAAAACCAAAACCAAAACCCCGGGCACTAAATGTCGAAGGTCACAATATCCACAAGACCAAACCTACTTACCGGGTACCAAAATATAACCACCCCACTTCTTAGTACCAAAATGTAACGGACCCCGGTTAAGGGACCAAACGTCACGAGACAGGGCTGGGCGAAAGTATACCAGGAGCCGAAACCACCAACCCTGTCGTCACGGTCTCGTCGTCAAGTCCGGGGGGTAAGGCTTCAACTGGGGATTGAAGACTAGCCGACTAGGCTTAAACACGTTTATTGGCATCCAACGATAAGTAGGCAGACAAGGACAAGCAAGCGGACTCCACAGAACCGTTCCTGGAGGGGGACTCGATATGGACTGCAGCAACCCTTATAGCACCCAGGGTCCTCCCTACTGTCGTAGTCAGCCGTCCTGGCACCACCCGTCAGTCGAGAAGGTAGTCGCTGACGTCCGTCGAAGTAGTCGTCGCCAGTCCGTCAGGGGCAGAGCCCCGGTCCTGAGGAAGGATCCGACGACCGACCGAAGCGTAGCTCCAGGTAGGCGTACAGGAGTCCCTACCACCCTGTCCAGTGGGAGAAGCCGACGACCGACCGAAGCGTAGCTCCAGGTAGGCGTACAGGACTCTCGACCACTCGTCGTCGCAGTCGTCAGTCCGTAGTCAGCCGTCGGAGGGTTCGCACCCCTCTAATGAGAGTAGGGAACCCCTAGACCGATGCTTAATGGCAAAGATCAATAGGGGCCGCGACACCCACTCCCATAGTCAGTCACCAATCGTCCCACGTTTTACCGCGAGTCAAGTGCCGGACAATTAGTCAGCTTCGTGGCCATCCAAGAGTCGGACTCTGAACAAGCAGAGTCTTGTCCTTATATACACTCGGGAGCGGTGCATGCTAGGCAGTGGGCGCGGCGTAAGCTAGGCCAACCAGTCGTATGCCGTCGTATGCCAGTGGGCGAGCCAGTCGTATGCCGGAGCCAAGAGGGCGTGGCGTGGCGTATACGCCGGGCGTATGCCAGCAGGTGAACCAGTCGTAGTCTGCGCCAAGAGGGCGTGGCGTATGCCAGCGTATGCCAGGCCAATCAGTCGTATGCCAGGCGTATGCCAGCAGGTAAACCCGTCATAGTCTGTGCCAAGTAAGCGTGGTGTGCACCAGCGTGTATGCCGGGCCAATCAGTCGTACGCCAGTCGTATGCCAGCGTGTATGCCAGCAGGTATGCCAGCAGGTATACCGGGCCAATCAGTCGCATGCTGCGTCAAAAGTAAAACCACGGCCAGGGGCAGTTTACCCGAAATCTCCACAGTATTATAGTAATGTGCGTAATTGTAGGCCTAGTATAAGAGTCATAGCACCGCTGGGATGTCTGACCACTTATGTAAGCTACCCAAGAATCTAACTAATAATTAGGCATAGGCCTACGACTAACTATTAATTGGATCCATGGGTAGTCTATTTGAGCCTAATCTCTCCGCTACGCTTTAATGACATAAGTGGCCCGACATCCCGTGATGCTATGCCTATAACTATGCTACAATTAATATCAATACGCCCAGTAATATAAAACAGTTAAGCTTACTTCATAAGATTCTCATTATTGCTTCAAATTTATTAATGTCCAATTACACTAATGGACACAAATCATTTATTTAAGAAAATATACACTTTAAGTCCGTAAATATAGGGGGCGATTTTTGGTAGGGGGAGACTTTGTATCGCAGAGGGGGAGATTCTTTTTAGATCGGGAGACTTTGTTCCGATACAGAGTCTCCGGGGGAGACTCTGTATCAGCAAGGGGGAGACTCTGTTTCGGGGGAGACTTTATTTCGTGACACCGGCGCATAATCTCTTTCGCATTAGGGACTCCGAAGGGAGACTAAACTTTTTGTTATGTCCGCGATGTTCTGTATGTTTAGAATCAAATTCACATCCGTGCAATCAAGTCTCCAGGGGTAGTATAATAGGGACGACCAGAGCAACACGCAGATGTTTTCGTCTGGTAAAGACGCCAGATGTCAGTCACTAGACTAGACAGTTAGTCAGCTTCTGTGGGGTTTCAGTATGCCGACAAAATAGATAGAGAATAATACGCTTGTCACCAAGATTAGTGGTTGTGCATGACAATTGCATCTCCTACCACGGAGAAATTGCTCAGTGAACGAGTTTTTACGTGTGTCATCTCATCACCTTTTAGCCGGGAGGCAAATAGGTGAAGCGATTCTAAATACAACAAATTTGCTTACTACACAATCGTCTCTTTTATTCATTTATTTCTCCATTTAAAGAGCGCTCCTTCAAGATTACTGCTCAGAGGCGCTCTCGCCTACAGTGCGGACACTGCATTGGAGTTTCGCGCCGAAACGCTCGAGCAATAGCAAATGAAGAACTTGCTCAAGGTCCCTATAAGGTGGTTTGAAGTGAATTCGAACCTGCAATCCTCTGGCTGCAGGGCAACGAACATGCCCACTACACCACCACGACCCATGCTGAACGACAATCGTCATTGTCATTCATCTGGTACACTACCGTATTCATTGCTTTGTAAGCTGATGTAACCTGTCGTCGAGTACTGATTTGCAAATAAAGCAATCAACGGCTCTGATTTGTTGGGCGCATTTTATGTGGGGTATGCAAACTCAAAAGAAACTGAACTCGGGTTTTTGTGGAAATCGCTTCCGCAACTTTACAATTTTATAGAGTGCCACTCAAAAGTCAAGCGTGGGAAATCAGCCTATTCACGATCGTCGAGTCAAGTCAGAAGGGTTGCTCAAAAGAGTAGTGCGAAGGAGGTCGTAGTCTGGGTAGCAGTGGGTGCGGTACCAAAAAATCAGAGGCGGCAGAGTTGCTGTTATGGTTGGGTGACGTTTAGGTCGAGAGTTGGAACACCAGGTGAGTCGGAGAAGAGCTCCTAAAGAGGCGCGACTTTAGTGTCGAAGGGAAAGCCCGAGGAGTGATGGGTAGAGGAGCCTTAGGAAGGTGATGGTGGGTGACCGCAAAGGAGGAGGAGGAGCGATAAAGAGCGGAATTCAGGATGCAGAGCATTCTAAAGGCGTGGGGCAGTGCTAGACATGGCTCGGTTGCATATTTTGAGATGAGCAGTGACTGGAGGTATTTCCTTTCTGTGATCTTAGTGATTTCTGTGACTGTAGAGATCGGTATAGGTGTGTAGAGTGCATGGTTTATATCGTTTGATGGTTTACTTCTGCAGGAATCTTCAGAGTTAGCAGAGTAGCTGTTATGCCTGTGGTGAGTGGCGTTTTAGGTCGAGAGTTGGAATACGGAAGATCAGGTGACTCGGGGTAAAAGTACCTGAAGAGGTGTGGGATAGTATTGAATGGAAAGCCAGAGGAGTGATAGCGTAGGAAGGTGATGGTGGTTGACCGGAAAGATGGAAGAGGAACGGAAACAGAGCGGAATTCAGGATGAAGAGCATTTAAGAGGCTTGGAACAGTGGTTGATATGGCTCGGTTGGAGATTTTGAGGTGGGCAGTGACAGGAGGTTGAGAAAGAGTGAGACAGGATGATGATCGGGTAGAGTGGGCTGGCTGAAAAGTGAAGAGTTTACGAAGAGTTTACGATATCTTGGCTGAGAGTATTGAAAGAGATTTGTAGACTAAGGAATATGGATAGGACTTTGAGATGGATTCGTTCTGGAATTTTTAGCCAATGGAGTGATTTCAGGATCGGAGTGATGTTTTGATTTTCAGGTGATGGCTGTGGCTAATCGATTGTGATGAGTGAGAGGCGCTTCAGTTGTGTGGAACCAATGTTGAGGAAATGGGAAAATTTTGCAATAGTACATGTAGGTACTTGCATAAAAGAAACTATAAAAAAAATTGGAATTCTACCTTCTGATGGCCTCGAATAGTAAGAAGTTTTCGGTGTGCCATCTGTGGTCATGGCGACAGTGGACTCATCTACGACTTCATCTGTTGCTTTGAATTTTCTGTCTGTGATCTTAGTGATTTCATTCACTGTTACAGTAGAGATTGGTGTAGGTGTGTAGAGTGCAGTGTTTATATCGTTTGAAGATTTACTTTTGCAGGAAGCCTCGCCTGATGGGTCACCAGTTGTGCGAAGTGAAACCTTAGGGACAGTTGGAAATGGTGCACGGCTTTGAGAAGTGGGGAAAGCAACTTCAGTGTTTGAAGTGGTTTGTTTGTCAGTTTTTGTTGGCTGTGCTGATCTTTCATTTTCTAAACCGTCAGTCTTTGTGTTTGTCCACTGACTGTTTGCATAACTCGGTGACCCCTGTCCATCTGTAGCAAATCAATAGTTAGCATGGAATGTACACCATCATCAACATACATTAATTTGTGAACAATAGGAAACATATCCGAAATGTGAATGTTTCAACCTAAAATATACTTAGCCTATCATTTCAAAATAGTACTTTTATCTTGTTTTGATGCAATGCAAACAGGGGCACGGTATAGGCAGATGGCAATGGTATAGACTATTATAGAATATGCTTAGGCCTACACAAAATCAATGCTTAATTATATCATGTAACCAGAGCCCTGCGCCGGCCGCGCCGCGCCGTCGCCGCCGACACTTTGCGGGCGCCGCCGCCGCCGATTTTGTTGAGTCGGCGCGCCGACGCCGCCGCCGCCGAAAATTTGTCGGCGCGCCGCCGATGCCACGCGGATTCGGTTATTTCTTTTCGTTGCATTTTCATATGTTGCATAAAAAATTGCTCCGTCAATGAAAATAGAATCTTTCTCTTATATAGGCCTACTTTGATTTTTCCTGGCAACACCGTTTTTGCATCAATGCTATGAAACCTATGATGCTACCTATTTGTTTGGACTTTTCGAGCGGTGCGCTTAACGTTTAAAATTTTGAGGATTTTGGGATTTGATTTGAATGATGGCATCAACAAAGGTAAAAAAGAACTCCAGGTATGCCTAAGTGAATACTATGCCGTGTGTGCGTTAATTCCTGAAAGTCCGCAAGGATGGAACAGAACCGTCTGCCCTCTATTATTAGGATACACGTTACTATTATGTTGCAAAGAGGTGGCGCTCTGCAATTTTATGTAGGCGATTGGTCGTGTCTACAGGCTTGTGATTCTCCATTGCCGGCCAGTTACTACCTAATTCCAATTTTTCTCGCCAGTATCAAACCCCTGCACTGTACGTGACCTATGTGAAATTGGTGATTAATTAAGCTTTCGAACATTATTAGGCTTGTCTATATGCACAGTGGAGTAATGTTAGGCAATTGGACAATAGATCCTATTTTGTCAACAACTTGAGCAACGTCTCATAAATGGGATCAGATTAGGAAAATAAAAACATTTTCCGCACAAAACAAGTGTAACTTAGGGTGACTTGGCCTGCTTAGATGGAAAGACTTGTACATAGCAATTTTTGGATTTAAAAAAAGATGCTAAGAGTTTCGCTTGGAAGTCGTTCGGATTATTGGCCGAAAATCAAAAGGGTGGTGAATTCTGATCAAGTTTACTACTCAGTGTGCGTTGACAAGGGAAAATTTAAAAAAAACCTGCACAAAGCCTCTTCTGTTGATAAGATTGCATGATAACTCCCACTTTGTGGCAGATAAATATTTCTACGCAAACACAGTACGTATGTATGTATGTATGCGTTTATGTATGTATGAATGTATGTATGTATGTATGCGAGTATGTATGTATGTATGTATGTATGTATGTATGTATGTATGTATGTATGTATGTATGTATGTATGTATGTATGTATGTATGTATGTATGTATGTATGTATGTATGTATGTATGTATGTATGTATGTATGTATGCATGTATGCATGTATGTATGTATGTATGTGTGTATGTATGTATGCATGTATGCATATAATCTATGTATGTATTTATGCATGTCTGTGTATGTATGTGTATGTATGTATGCATGTTTGCATGCATGCAGATATACAATTTCAGCAGGTCGCGTCAAGAAAAATGGGCCTTTAGGCTATAATTTCTGACGGGTCATAAGGCAGGTCAAGAGTAAAATAGGCAGGTAGCGCAAACAGTCCTTTAAGTGTTATTAGTAGGCTACGTAAGCTGGCGGCCTGAATTTGAAAACGTTGTCATGTGTTTTTCTTAATCAAGCCTTTGCAGAGTTTTGTAATTGAACGTTAATTCAGGGAGTAATTGTTTCTAATCAATGCTGACTAAAGACAAGATAATAATTGCCAAAATAATGGCTGAACACGCTTATCTTGATAATATAGGGTTCTTGTGTAACAGCATTCAAAATAATTATGCGACGCTGGAGCAGTAATTCCACGACGCCGCGCTGCGCCGCCGACGCCGACATTTTGAGGACGCCGCCGCCGCCGATTTTTGTATGTCGGCGCGCCGCCGCCGCCGACTAAAAATGACCGGCGCGCCGCCGCCGACACTCTCATGTCGGCGCAGGGCTCTACATGTAACACCACAATGCATAGGCCTAATCAGCATCAGTCGGCCTCCGATAAGTCCTTGTTATTAATTGGTTTGCCTAGATAACTAACGGTTATGAATGACATTGAACGTGACACCTCAAAACCGATTTCGTCATTACTAAAAATTCCAAACAGTACTGTCTGTCACTAAATAATAGAATTCAACATTATTGCCGGATAGCAACACGAGGTGAAAGAAAATGATTTTTTTTAATTAGTCCATTTCCAATTACATGCGATATAAAAGAGCATCTGGCATGCTAGGTTTAGGTAGCTGGTAATAAATTCTCTTTAATTCAAAAAACTGTTAGGAAACTAAAAATTGACCGCATAAAAAACTAGATGATTCCCATCACGAAGCAGTTAGACGTACATGATGTAGCTCGGACAGGTCAAAGCAGAGGGCCCTGAAAATAAGTTCGAAAAGTTAAAGGCTGTCGCACTCATTGCGGAATTAAATCACAAGTGACATTATGATTTATGAATCACTTATGCTAGATTTTCTTGAAGATGTGAACTTCTTAGTTAAATCTAAATTCATATTACGATGCCGCATGCACAAGTGAAACGCATTATTTTACTTACAGACTATCGAATTGAAAACGATGATGGCTAAGAAAACATTCCCCGCACAGAAACCTCGAAACATTTTGTCAGTCAACAGTTGTTGATACGAATCCTACACTGTTTAGTGTTTATACGTCGTTATATCGCTCGATTGTAAGTTAGTTAGGATGTTGACGATCGAAATCTTTAACTAGAGCTGATTCTGGTTAGATAGCGTTTTTCTATTTTATTCGGTTCTCTAAACGACAACTCATCTACATGTACATCTATCGGCTTTGTCGAGCCCAGACTGCGATGTGGCATCGTAAGGACCACCATGATACAGATTTCTTTAGAACAAATAGGCAGATTGCACCAGGCCCATGCGTTTAAAGATGACAAAACTGTGACCAGCAATGGTTTCAAATAATATCAAATTATTGTGGCAACAGATTGTTTCCTTCAACTTATTGTATTATATTGCGGATGTGTTGGAGCGATATTCACATGAATTGGCCGACATCAATGAATTTTCAAAATTCTTCAGACTTGTTATTATTGGTTAATGAAAAGTCACGGCTTGCTGACTGTGTCACTAAATGTCACTAGTGTCTGCGTGGTCTAGTGTCTGCTGCCGGAAGATTTTACTTTGCAAGCAGCTTGTTGGCTTCACGAGAAGATGCAGGTATTGCATAAGCTCCAACTGATCAGCTACCAGTTAAAAGATCAATGTTGAGGTTTGGCAATTCCGCAGTAGTGTGTACTGCCACCAGACATTTGATTGAATGCCTGTGCACTAGTGCCCATACGCTGTAGTATCTGCTGCCATCAGATATTACTTGTAAGCTACTTGCAGACATGTTGGTTCTCAATTTCTTTGGACAGCGTGGATATTTTATCAGTCTCTGATACTACAGTAGTGTAGTCAAACGACGCGCTGGGCAGAAACAGATGACGCCAAAGGCAGCGACAGACAGAGCAGGCTATGTTCCAACTGTCCATGTATCAATGACATACAATTCACTGCTGAGATATTCTCTGGCAGCCATAAATAAACTTTAATATTCTCTACCAAATAGCTCTTACTGGGAATAAACAAGTATTGCGAACCTCTGGGTTGGGAGGTAATGAATAATAATTGGGAATCAGTGAGATTATTTTGATGCGATAAATCTTAGGCTACGTGACAGAATGATTGCGATACCTGAATCAGCGTAATTGACGTGAAATGAGCGAATGGAAATAAAGTGACCAATGCATTCGTGCTGAAATACTCAAAAGTCTCAAATCGCCCGCCATATCTCAAGAATGAAGAATGTGATTGGGGGGAAGGGGGGGGGGGGGTAGCGGGGATCGAATGTTCGTGTCGTCGAAGAAAACCACTGTACACATGTTTTAGGACATCCGCTGCATAGAGGAAACTAAGAATTAAACTTTTAGCTAGGGGTCGGAATAAACAGTTTGCGTCGCTGTTGTTGATGATATCTGTATCTTGGTCAGATTCATAAAATATTTGATTGATGTTTTAAATAGCTGCTTGTTTCCTAGTGTTTGCTGCCATTTGATATTTATATGCTGCTGGCAGACGTGCTGGATTTCAGTTTCGTCAGACAATGCTGTTATTGTATGCGAACTGTCTGAAGTCAATTATACGATATTCACTGCACATGCTGTCGAACATCGTTTCATTCATTCATTCATTTCAAAAATTTATATTGCGACTCTTCAAGAAGCCCGCTTCAAGATTTCTACACTGAATCGGAGTTTCACGCCAAAGCGCATAAGCAGTTGCGAGTAAATGACTTGCTCAGGGTCATCACGAGGCGGTTTGAGGTGGATTAGAACTGCAACCTTCCGGCTGCAAGGCAACGAACATACCCACTTCGTCACGAAATGGGAATGTTGGTAGCGTTATTAATGTAGACTGCGTAACGCAAACAATGTACTATAATTATTATACCTACATTATACAATGTAGGCCTACTTGTAGTTAGGTGGTGCACAAAATAATGATGACGAGAGTCCAGCAGATGACTGAATATACCGTTAACACTAACAAAAGTTCAACAATTCAAAAAAAAACATTTCGTAGTAACACCATTAGTAGGGGCCAACAATTTTGAATCGAAAAAGACAACGAGTGTAGACTGTTACAGTACACTGCAGTAGGCCTACAGCGTACAAAGTAAAATGACGTTATCTAGTTTATATGGATTCTTGAAGTAGTCTACCCGCATAAGATGCTGCTTATATAATATATATGCTTATTGCAATCGCGTGAAGACGACGGGTTGCGAACTTGAAGACACAGCGCAGCTGTTGTTTACAAGACTAGAATAATTTGAAGCTGGTTTCCACATGTAGGCTATCAACATTATCTCTCTTGCATTATGTGCCACGTAAGCTACAATTAGGTCGCTGTCTGTGTGTGTTATGTAATCGATGATTATCCTAATAGATATCGCAGGCTGGCAATAAAATAGGCCCATTAGTTTTTGTTACTCTAGTTTCGCGTGTTCTCACGAAATAAGAGCAGATATTTGTGTCAAAGCATGTTTTGTGCCTACAGGATCACATCACAGATCCTAACCTGATTCTTCCACTTCTCCAACCTTCCACGCCGTTCCAACTCTAAACAGCATCCACCCTAGCAGTATGTCTAACTCATTGCTTGACTCCCCTGATCTTGACCTCAGTTTGTCGATTTTGTTTTGATCGAGCGCTTTTAAATAAGCTGGTTCCCGCGACTTGGCTTTTGTGGGCGCTGTAGAAGTTCCGCGTTTACGATTACGATCAGCATATTATAATAACTTGAAGAAACCAACAAACAAAATTAACACGTGAGTGCTTGAAAAACAGAGCATTGTCTTCGGAAAATCATATATTTAATTTGACTGAATTGAGTAATTTTAATGCAGCTAGATTATCGGCATGCACTTCTGTGAAACAGAGATAATCTGCAAGAAACACGGAAACGGCGCATAAATAAAATGTTCATGCTTCAGTTAAAAATCGAAAATGCTTCAATTATTATATAATCAGGCCTATATATAATTTATTATAAGCATAAACTAATTAAAGTAATGAAATCATTACTCATTACAATATTATTGTAAAATTATCTGAAATAGGCCTATAATATAGCTAACACTCGCTGCACCTGAAGTCAGTTCTTGTTTATTGTCCAAATATTCACCGATCCAGCAAAAATGGTCACTAACTGCTTCTTCTTTGAGTCATAGTGCAGACCATCATTCTGCAATCGACCCAATTGACTCCACTCTTTACTTTTTGTGTCGAATAGATATATGTTACCGTATCTAACATAGATTCATACGCCAAAAGACTATCGTTATCCGAATCCCAAAACAATTGCAAGTGCTGCCTATGAATGTTCCTTCTGAACTGCCTTATAATACGCCCATCAGTGCTTTGAAAACTTGCAACCTCAAGAGTGCCGGTTTTCTCTGAGTGATCGCTGCTTATGGTAACACTGAGATCAGTTTTGCTCCAGGCTTTAGTCTTCGTGTCAAGCGCATAGCCTATACTTTCCCACTCAACATTTCAGTTGCAAAAACATGCCGGAAAATAAACAAATACACCTGCCAAATACCAATTGCTTCTTTGAGCTTTAACTGACTTATAATTTGCCCATCAGTGTCTAAGAAACTGATGCACATGGCATAGTTCTTTTGAATGAAATGGCTGACGATGAATTCACCATTACGTTTCTGAACGGCACGAAACGGACCTCTGAAGTCTGTGGGAAGTGAAACTCTTCTAACACGTTTCGCGTCTTGATCGTAAATCTCGAGATGCAGTAGGTCATCAAAGCCCTTCAGAACCAGAAGACGATTATCATTGGCTTCTGACAAATAGGTGACTTGGCTCAATCCCGACAGCCATTTCCGAACTTTGTTGTTAACCGTGTCTATCTTCCAGATGCATCTACATGTCCAATCACTGACGTAAAGACTGATCGTGTTTTCAATGCCAACCATATCTCCAGGCCTTCTGATCTCTTCTGTTACCGTAGTCATCATTACCAGATCATACGGAATGCTGTCATCGTACGCTCGTATGGTTATTGTTGGCGAGTCCAAACATAACACGTAAATAAGATCCCTCATTTTAATCACTTTCATTGCCAAGCATAAAAGTGGTTCAAACTCTGAATCCGAACTGATGCCAAATACTACAATTTAAATCCAAAAGAGTATGAAGTGTACATCAGTTTTAGCTATTGTATGTTTTAGATAACTTTACAATAATAATTACTTTACATCGGATAACCTAGTTTTGGAGATGCGCCTCGGGAATGTAAAACTATAATTACATTTAGAATAAAAGAAAAGAAATTTGGAAAATTTCACTAAGGGCAATCATGTGCGAAGCGTTTTTTATTTCCCATTTCGCGCAGTGGATGATGTAAACGCTTCGCTCTTACTGAATGAACGAATAAATGAACGAATGAATGAATGACGATTGATTGAATGAACGAACGAATGAACGAATGACGATTGAATGAACGAACGAATGAACGAATGAATGAATGAATGACGATTGAATGAATGAACGAATAAATGAATGAACGAATGAATGAATGAATGAATGTATGAACGAATGAATGAACGAATGAATGAATGAATGAATGAATGAACGAATGATTTAATGAATGAATGTATGAACGAATGAATGAATGGACGAATGAATGAATGAATGAACGAATGAATGAATGAATGACGATTGAATGAATGAACGAATAAATGAATGAACGAATGAATGTATGAAGGAATGAATGAACGAATGAATGAATGAATGAATGAATGAATGAATGAACGAATGAATGAGCGAATGAATGCATGAATGCATGATTGCATGAATGCATGAACTAACGAATGAATGGATGAACGAATGAATGAATGAATGAATGAATGAATGAATGAATGATTGAATGAATGAATGAACGAACGAATGAATAAATGAACGACTGAATTGCTTAGAACAGATTTTGCATTTCTACCTTCCGATGTTTTCGAGTGTTGAGTTGATTTCAGTGCGTCAGCTGTTGTCAAGGCAACAGTGGATTCTTCTGCGACTTCATCCGTTGCTTGGGTCTTGCTGTTTGTAAGTTTAGTGAGTTGTTTATCCATTGTGATTGATGCTGTTGAGAAAGATGTAATGCTTGAGTCTAGCGAGTTGCAAATACCAGATGATGCTTCTGTTGATGATTCACATGCGGAGTCCTTTGAAATCTCAGTGTTTGTGGTTATTCCAGTCTCTTGTGTTGTTGTTATTTCAGTCTCTTGTGTTGTTGTTATTGCAGTCTCTTGTGTTGTTTTTGTTTCAGTCTCTTGTGTTGTTGTTATTGCAGTCTCTTGTGTTGCTGTTATTTCAGTCTCTTGCGTTGTTGTTATTTCAGTCTCTTGTGTTGCTGTTATTTCAGTCTCTTGTGTTGTTGTTATTTCAGTCTCTTGTGTTGTTGTTATTTCAGTCTCTTGTGTTGTTGTTATTTCAGTCTCTTGTGTTGTTGTTATTTCAGTCTCTTGTGTTGTTGTTATTTCAGTCTCTTGTGTTGTTGTTATTTCAGTCTCTTGTGTTGTTGTTATTTCAGTCTCTTGTGTTGTTGTTATTTCAGTCTCTTGTGTTGTTGTTATAGTTTGAGTGTTTGAAGTATCATCCCTGTCCCGGATCTCCGATGTCGTTGATCTTTCATTTGCCAAATCGTCGATCGTTCTTTCAAAGCAAGTGTTCGTTAGTTGGCAATTTGCATAACTCGATGACTCTTGATGACCTACAGCAAACATGAACATGGAGGAACGTAATGACACATTCCCAACGCGATTAATTAGAGAATATGCACCCGTCTTTACAATGTTGTAGAATCAGAGTCCACTTCGCTACATCTCACATGATTATAATATTACTCTCCGGTTTTTAGGTAAAATAATATTTTGAAGAAATAGATTGCGTTGGCCGTATGCCAATAATGTCACCTTTCTGCAATCCGTCAAATTTACAACAATTCAAACACTTTTAAGCGTAGGCCTAATTCGTTTTCTGCAGGTTCTTATTCCTGAACACGAAAGGAACAGCGCTGAAAATATTGTTGGTTCTCACGAAAAGTGTTTCCTTGCCATTTTATTATTTTTTTATGATATTGTCGGCTTATTCGTTCAGTTAAAGCAGTCTCTTAAAAATAAGAACTCAGTATATACCTAGTTGTAACTTGATTTTGTAGGCTATAGAAAGATGTTCCTCATGTCAGCAATATCAAAACTGAAATTTGAAATCTCTTGGATTAGAGTATCTTGATCAATAAAGTTAATTTTAAATGCTTGTGTATAAACAGTGCGTAAAGAGAAGCATTCTGCTTACCCACTGTCAGATTAAAAAATCCGATGAATATGAAAATGTTCGCTTTAAATAAAATCAGGGACATTTTGTCCTGCGATGGTCAAACTAATAAGATTTAAGTCTAGTGCGAGTCCTAATCTATTTATTCTTTGGCGTTTAATACCCAGTTCGTTCATAGCCTACATTCGGAATCAAATTCTTAAACAAGAACTGGTTCTGTACTGTTCTAGCTTCTACTTAAAAGCTTATAGAAGATACATTCTGTCTATCGAGGGAAACAATTGGAATCTTTGTCGGTAATACCCAGTTCGTTTATAGCCTACATTCGGAATCAAATTCTTAAACAAAAACTGGTTCTGTACTGTTCTAGCTTCTACTTATAAGCTTATAGAAGATACATTCTGTCTATCGAGGGAAACAATTGGAATCTTTGTCGGTAGAAAAGGGCTTCGCTAATATTATATTTGTTTACACTGTTATCTCTTCACTGTATTAAGTCGAAGCCAGTGGCGGCGCCAGGATTTCAGTTTGGGGGGCTGAATTTGCGGTGGAAAAATTTCCGTTTTCGGTCGCCAAAATTTCTGACGAGCTTTTTTAGTCCTTTGGTCGAAATCTTAGAAAATGGTCTTTCATATCCGACAAATTGTCTGGCAAACCTCGTGCGTGCGTTTACGTGTAAGTTTTTTTTGTGGGGGGGAGCTAAAGGGGGTTAATCATGCAAATATTTCATGGGAAAAAATGGATGGCCTTTCTTAGCCCCCAAGCGCCGCTACTGGTCGAAGCTGTTTTTTCTACAGCAGCCTTGTGTGATGACTCTCATGAGAAGCTAGTCGACGATCAACGATTCTTCGGACTCTTCTCTGTTGGAAGCAGACACTAGTGAATAAGCATAGACAGTTAGACACGAACTTCAATAACTAGATCCATGTGCTTTAAAGTCTAATGTCCATAGACAAAGATCTGGACGAATCCCCTGGACATCTCCCCGCGAAAATGTCTTCGTCATCTCTTCTGGCTTTCTCCCCCAGGAATTTCGATAGGACAAAAATCCTGGAGTTTCCCGGTCCAAATTTAGTGGTGCCTCAATCAATCAATCAATCGTAATTTATATAGCGCCCCTTCAAGGTACCTACTCAGAGGCGCTCCCGACCGAGATCAAGCGAAAAAAACAGTCTTCAACAGCTTGAGAAATTGAGAACAGCTTGGGAGATGTCGCATAGTCAAGGGAAGTCCATTCCAGGTTGTTGGACCAACCACAGAGAACGAACGCCTCTGCATTGTTGCAGAGCGAGTGAAAGGAACCATTAAGTCACCATGAACAGCAGAGCGCAGTGCGCGGCGGCCTATGCAAGTGGAAAGAGGGAGGCAAAGCTCACACAGATAAGAGGGTCCCCACACCAAAGATGCAATCCTAAATGAGATGCGCTGTGGGAAAGGAAGCCAGTGCAAGACTTCACGCATATATTGAGATACACGTCGTACTTGGTGAACCCACCAATAAGTCGTGCAACAGCCCGGTGGGCCCCCTCCAACCTCTCAATCCGAACCCGCGGGAGGCCAGCAAAGATGGAGGCGCAGTAGTCGAGGCGGCTCAGTACAAATGCATGAACAAGAGAAGCTGCAGCTTTAGAAGTCAGAGCACTAAAAGAATAAATTTCAGTGATGCAAACAAGTAAAAGTCTGATAATTCAACGAATGCCTTATAAGTCTTTACAGAAAACTGTTAACTCAATTTGTATCCTTATAAATATTTACTCAATCTGTTGCTATGTAATCCGAGACCAAGCTTTTAGACTAAGTTTAGTTAAGCGTGACATCAAAGACTACTTAAAAACAAGTGTATTTAGCATTAGTCTAATGGAAATGACTAAATCAAATCAAATCAAATCAAATTTTATTGAATCGATTCAGTGTTTGCATTCCACAGATCTCAAAGCACTTTAGGAGTAACCGATGCAAAACAATAACAAACATTTTAGCAGAGACAATAAAAGTGCACTAGAGAGTAGAGAGTGAAGAGTTAAAGTGAATCGACTAGTGGGGAGAAGAAGCCAAAGCTTATCTAGTCATCCCCAACATGTTAGGACTAGGTAGGGAAAATCAAGAATCGACACCGCGGCTAGGGCTTAGTTAAAGTTAATTATAGCTTACATAGGATCAGCTGTTATAATAATGACTTTCCAGATAGGAGTCTTTATGTATCGGTTCACCCATGATCTTCTTCCCCTTAACTTTGCAGGGTATTTCCAAAAAGGATCTGAAATTCACTGCTATTCCACCAGGAACTCCTCTCATTATCGAGCCATATCCGCTCGTTTAAACTCAAGAAGATTCCATATTAAATATACTGGACCAGGTATATGGAACTCGTTTCCTAGTCATGTTCAACAAGCTTCCAGTTTACAAAGAGCAAAAACATTACTGCGCAACTACTTGGTTAATGACTGCAAAGATATTTAACCTTGTAGGCACTGATTTTATTTTATTATTATTTGTTGTGTTTGTTTTGTGTTCTTTAGTTAAGTTTACTACATTAATTGTCATCTCATGCTGTTCTTTTAGCCTATTGTTCAATTCATTATGTCAACCGTCTAGCCATCTGTTAAAATTGCATATGTAATTAGGTGTCCCTGTTAGCGGGATATTCATCCCTTAGGGCCTTCCTTGTTACCATCCGATAATGTGAAGCATGTTATACTATGTCTATTGTGTATGTTGATGGTTGGTTACAATAAATGAATTGAATTGAAAAAAAAAAGTTATAAGCAGATGTTTTTTAAAGGCCAACTTAAAAGAGTTAGAGGAATTAATGGAGCAATAGAGAAGAGGAGTATTTAGATATAGTGAGGGATTGAGTCAACGTGTAGGCCTAAGTTTGTGCACTGAAAGATAGTTTCCGACAGACCGAGACGGAGATGATGCGACAGGGACAGATCGGTGCAGGCAGAAAGAGAGAGAAAGGGATCGGTACAGTGAAAGGTCGAAGTGTCAGCCTGTTCATGAGAAAGAGTGAGATTGAAACGGACACAACAGTAAAGACAAAGATGGACAGCTACCGACTCAAATACATAGCCTACACAGACAAAGAGAGACGGAGAGATAGATAAGAACACTTGCAGACTATCATATTATTGATTCACAGTGGGGCTTGACACTCGTGCTATTAAGGCAGAGCAAATGGATATAAGATTTTAAGACGGACAACATTTTTCTTCTGAAAACATGAACAACGACTTTATTTGTTAAAAGACGAACAGCATCTTCCTCTATAGAAACAAGAACAATGCCTTTGTTTGTTCCGAACATTAACAAGCTGGAAATTACAGAATTCAGTTAGACTGAACGTTCAGCGAAAACTCAAAACAAAACGGAGGATGAACGAGGGACCAGCCTTTGCTTCATCGATTGCTTTTTTGCTTTTCGCTGCTGTAGCATAAGCTGATTCCCGTGCCTTAACTTTATCGTCGCCTGAGAATTATCTTCGCGTAGGCCTATCTCCACTTTTGTGAATTCCGAGAAAATCGAGTTTGAAATTTCGGAACTTTGGACGGAAATTTTTAAAAATGAGTGCAATAAAACTTCAGGCAAAGACGTCATATTAAAGCATTGACATTAATTAAAGGATGTTGCATTAAAATTAAACTGAAACTTAGAATGGTTTTTGTGAAATTTTGGAAAATGTTGTATAAAATGAATTTAAATCAATTGCAAGTCATCCTGACGAGAAATTTTTTTAAAAAAAATCAAGTAATAAAAGAAAGCAATACACAATCATTTGCGACTTTGTTCGTTTCAATTTTCGCAAGTTTAATACCCTTTTTTAATAAAAGAACGTTTTTTATTCCCTGGACATACGACACTATGATACAACGAATTGGGATGTCGTATCTCCTTCGTCCAATCAACGACGAGCTTTCTCGGACATACGACAATGCACTTTTAAACCGTGAATGGGGCACTGGAGATACGGCAAACTAAATTGGAGATACGACAAGGCAATCCTGATACATGGACATACGACAGGTAGTTTTCGGTGAATAACTTTAAAACGACTTGTCGTATCTCTTAACTATTAAAAGAGATGAAAGAGAAGCAAATTTTTGCTACAAATCAACAGTGCCGGCGCTAGGGTACCTGAGGCCCCCCAAAGAAAAACTTGAGGCCCCCTTCATACCTTGAGCTGTAATCTCAGCAAAATTTCTCATAATATAAGTGCTGAAGGACATGGTGTAAGACTTCAATATATGTCCCATCCCAATTGTTAATTTTTTGGAATTTCCATGCTGTAATGCATGGTAGAAATTTTAAGCTGTCATCTTTACAAAAATAGCTCTTTTTCATTGCTGTTAGTCGTGGTTTAGGACTTCAGAGTGTCCCTCTCCATTGTTTAAATTTATCCGATTTGCCAACTGTAATAGTAGCATTTATAGGCTGTCATCTGAACAAAATTGATCATTATTGATGGGCAGTGGATGATAGGCCCTACTTATGAAATATTTCTGAAATATTGGGGATACAAGAATTCCGTCCCAACAAAAAATTGTGGGGCCGTGCCCCTGTCCACACCGCCAAGTCTCCTCTTTGGTTGAAGGATAATGCTCTATTGGTTTGAGTAATATAATTTTGTATGCTTTGCGTTAAAACATAATTCGGTGCGTGGTTTCAGGATTGAACAGTTATGAAAGGTATAATTACCAGCTACATTTGAGGCCCCTTGCAAACTTGAGATCAGACACATACAAAGGACATATGGTACCCTACACAGGCTTCAATGTTTGGGTCTCACGCAGGTTTTATTTTGAGGCCTCATCCAATTAGCAATTAGAATAAGTTACAATTTATAAGCGTTGTGTTTGAGAAAGTGGACGAAATTGCCTGAGTTAGTTTAAATGGCTTTATACTTACGCCCAAAATCAGTATGGTATTTGCATTAGGTCTGCTATGGCAGTGCCATATGGTTAGTTGAGACATGCACCAGAACGGATCTGCACAGTCACAAAATTAATAGGCATAATTACCAGCTAAATTTGGGGGCCCCTTTGGATCCGATTTGACCAGGGTCTATGACAACAGAGGTCGTTACCCTGGACAGAAATTTGCTCGGAGTATTACAGCAGTTAAGAGCAAGGTACGATACCAGTTCAACTGTCCACAGTTGGGGCCCCTTTCAAACTCTAATGGCTTTATACTTACTCCCAAAACCAGTACGATATTTGCATTAGGTCTGCAAGGGCAGTGCCATATGGTTAGTTGAGGCATGAACCAGACCGAATCTGTACAGTCACAAATAAGCATAATGACCAGCTAAATTTGGGGGCCCCTCTCAAAGTCGGGTCCCCCCCAATTGGGGGGTACGGAGGGTGCTAGCGCCGGCACTGCAAATCAAGTCTAAACTCGATTTTGAAAAAATGGACATACGCGAAGATAATTCTGAGGCGACGTTATGTTGCTGAAAAATAACTATGTAATTGGGAATTTCTCAAAATGCTACGCTCCAATAACATACATACGCTACAACGTACTATGTCACATGAACTGTGAAGAAATGACGAGGCTTTGGCATTGGGGAATAGACCTAATCATAAGTTACCCCTTGCAAGCCGGTGTAAAGGTTTAAGATTACCCCCTCCTAAACATTACCCCCCTGCAAACTGTAAATTGCATCAATCATCGCATTTATTGCACTAATAAAATCGGAAAAATCATCCCGCTTCTTGTTTTGGTCTGAAGATTTTCATCCGTCATTCCACTTCGTGGTTTGTTATCAATATTTTCATCTGTAACTAGAATACTATTCGCCGCTGAAGTTTACATGGAGAAAATGGCTTCGTGGCTATTATTTTTTTCGGATCAAAATATTGATAGCAAACCACGAAGTGGGATGACGGATGAAAATCTTCAGACCAAAACAAGAAGCGGGATAATTTTTCTGATTTTTTAGTGCAATAAATGCGATGATTGATACAAATCCAGTTTCCGGGGGGTAATCTGAAACCGGTTTCAAGTTACCGGGGAGGTAATGTTTAGGAGGGGGTAATTTGAAACCTTTACACCGGCGCTGCTTACGAGAAACACTGATGTAGTGTAGTGTAACCTTATCATGCATTAATTTACCCCTTTTTTGAGACTCTTATTAGTATGAATGACAAAACTTAGGAAACTTATCTGAATAGAAAATGATATCCTCTTGAATTCAATTATTACCTTAATTTTGTTTTCAGACAAAATGAATGATTCACCAATTCCACATGGAAAAATCAGCTACGCCACGATAATAATCCAAAATGTTAGTTTTGAATAACCTTTTTCTTTTGTATCGCAATGATGGCGGAATAGTAATTCCCAGGAATGATGTCTAACTGACACACTTTCTTCAATTAAGACATAACATAACATAGGTTTTTTATTGCTCCCATGAAAAACATAACATGATACAATTTCAAAACAGTACTAGGTAGGGATACAAAGGGAAGTCCTAAAGGGACAAAAGTCCTGCTAGTAGGGCCACCTATGTACCATTATAAATATAGGTGGAAATTGGTAACATAAGCAGCGGGAGTCATCTAAGTTCAAAATGAAATTATACATATATATTGTCTAGTGTAAGGATATTTTAGGTAAACAAACAGAATATAGCGAATAGCTATACGTTTAAAGTGAGAAGGTGGGCACGCAAATGTTTTTTAAAGAGGAGGAGATTAGGTGCACCATGAATATCGATAGGAAGATTGTTCCAAACAGTTGGACCAGCTATCTTAATTGACAACTTGTGGGTGTTGGTGTGAGCAAATGCCGTTCTATAGCCTAGTTAGACGCTGTTCTAGTGCTGTAAGAGTGAATGGCCGAACCGGTGTTAAAATAGTTGGCAAAAGTTTGAGGTAATAGGCCATGCTTATAGCGAAACATGAATTCACCAGTTTGAAATATTCTTATTTGATCTAGTTTTAAAATACCGTTGAGGGAAAAAAGACTCTTCGTTCCTAGCACAGATAAACATGCACCTTGACACCATGGCTGTTCATAGCAGATGGTAGAAGATGTAGCCTCTGGCTCGCATCCCTGTGACACTGTGTCCGGAGCAAAGACTGCATTTATATCCATTGGCTAAGTGATCGAAGCAGCATAATTCAACCTTGGATAACTGATGACATCCATGTACCTCCGATTGTAATGGGTTCATAAACCCAGTTCTCAACGCGGACAGACAACATCGTTATACGTTCAACTAGGAAGAGCATTAGGTTATCAGATTCTATGAGCTCATGAATTATTTCTTGCGACGTTAAAAGTCAGGCGAGTAGTGAAGAACAATTGAAATTTAATGAACGCAAAGTAATCCACTAATCCATGTTTTGGATGGCATGAAATGCTATTAGAGCACAGTACTGTTATGAATAACTAATTAATCTTCGTTTAATTAGACAAATCAGGGTGACACACCGCACCCAGTTACATGTCAATGCACTTTAAAAGCAAACAACAAAATAATGTGAAGATAACAATGTCATTAATGGGTGTCAAAGAGAACCATCGGAATAAAGTTTCTAACATCTTTAACTGGTAGAACAAAAGGACGCGGTCTAGGTCGCAAGTTATAGGTGGTTTTTGCTAGAGGTGGAAAAAGGTTCCTCTGGACATTTATGCAAATCAATAATAATATAATATTACTATACAACAGTGATTATGTTGAGATACATCAATTAATTATTGTCAGACGCGATCCTCGAATATGTCTTCCCATAGCCCAACTACTCAAAATTGGCCGTAACAAACTTGTGCTTCCTACGTGTCTCCAGATGCATGTAACTTTCACACAAAATTTTATACAACTGCTCAAGAAAATTAACAATAGAGCTTTGGGCTCTAATTATTATAAACTTATCAAAACGGGGACGACTGTACAGTATCTGTAGTGAACATCGTGCAATAATTAGATTATGTTTGCAATGACAAGATTAGCCTACGGGAGATTACAAGACTTCCGTGGTGACTCATAAGTCGAATCTAAGAAATGACACAACAATTATTATTACAGTCATGATTGCCTATATTATGACGTTTAGTAGCCTATTTTTTCAATTCCCAGATTTCGACACTTCTAAGAAGAGTTAAAACGATATGCCTTTTTCTGCTTTCGTAATGCAAACTACGACGCCGCATTCGGTAATAATAGTAATAATGCCATAATGAACCAATTTTCATCCCATTGTGGCTTTTCGTGTCGAGCAGATATAAGTCCCCAAAGACACTTTCGGCCACGAAAAGATTGTTGTCTTCAGCATCCCAAAACAACTCTACGAACTGCCAATATCGATCGTCATCGATCTGAAACTTAATGAAAGTATGACCATCGGTTCGTTGGTATGCTGCAATCTGTGTGGAGTTCTCTTCTGATCTGTTGGTGAAAATGATACTGAGATCGGTTGAGTTCCATCTGTCAATGTACATGTCTAGAATGTATACGTTTTCGCAAAAAATTTCGTTTGCATAAAAATTAAGTCTGCCTTCGTCTCTACCGAAATACACTTGTACATCGTTGAAACCAACTGCCTCTTTTAGTCTAAACCGACTTATAATTTGTCCATCAGCTCCTAAGAAACTCACATGCATGCCGTAGCTCTCTTTCGATCTGTGGCCAACTACAAATTCTCCAGTAGGTTTCTCTATTGCATTGAATGGACCTAAGAAGTAGTTGGGAAGTGCAACACTTCTTTCAAGTTTCCCACTCCAATCGTAAATCTCCAAACACTGAACACCTTCTAAGAGCCTCAGAACTAGTAGTTGATTATCGCTGGTTACTGACAAACTGAATTCGTCATCAAGATCTGATAGCCATTTGTCAATCGTATTGCTAACCATGTCTATCCTCCAGATGCACGTGCAATTGCTATCACCAATGTATAAAGAAGTCGAGTTTTCAATGCCAACCATACCGATAGGCCACTTAATCTTATCCACTATAACAGTCATCATTAGCAGGTCGTGTGGAATGCTGGCGTCGTGAACGCGTATAGAAAAAACGTAAATCGGACTGTAGCACAGTACGTAGATGAAGTCAATTTCTTTGACGACACAAGAATAGTAACAAAGTATCGTATCAAACTTTGAGACAAAACTGATGTTGTATGCTGCGAATTGAAACAATATTAACGCAAGAATTTAAAATCTACGCATTGTCTGAAAAATCTTTGAAGACGATAATAAAAATCAAGATTCATAATCTGGATTCTAAAGCAAATCTGCCTCTGACACTCTTTAGCTGAAGTCGATTTCTGCTCAGAGATTGATTGCTAGCTGAAGAGTTATTCCGCATGGGCGGAGTTTATCAGGGGCTAGGGGGAGCTAAGCCCCCCCCCCAAGAAGACCCAAATTCATTTTCACCGTGTAAATGGTATATTTTCCCCTGCTTATAGCCCCCCCCCAAGAAGGCTTTAGCCCCTCCAAGAACGGAAACCAAACTCCGCCCATGTGTGAATATTCCGTAAATAGTGCACCACTTTCCAATCAAATACTTCAGCTAATTTGTCGCATTACTGATTAATGCAACCCGCTCAAGATAAAAACAGTTTAAGTAGCTAAATGTGCGGCGAAGATTGCTGTTAAGGAAATGGCATTTCAATAACGTAAAATGACCTGAATTTTCTTGTAAACTAAATTCTGATACAACTTGATAAAGTTTACAGTAGATCATTGTAATTAAAACAAAGCACACTAATTATGCGTAGGCCCTACTTACCGAATGCCAGCTTCACAGATACGATGATTATGAAAATGCGAGCAACCAGAATAAGTCGAAACATTTTGCCGGACAACATTCAAGCCTGAAATTATTTAATGCTAATCGTAAGCCCAAACTGTGCAATTTGTTGCCAATTTACAGACCAAATGATAAGTTGGTGAAGACGTGAAACCTCGCTGCTAGATTTACATCGTAGTAACCTCATACTGATGCCAAAAACGACAATAATTATTCATCAGTTGTGTCAGACTTAATGTAGATATTTCAACCGCAGCAGTTATTATTTAATTGATTCAGATGAAGACAAAGCATTACTCTATCTCTGGTTGCTGCGTGCATGCTGTGGTGAACAATGCTGTTTCTCATTCGAAATTTAATGAATGCAAGAGAGCTCATAATAATTATTCCGAATAATTATGACCGAGGTCACACTGCTGCGTCACAATTTGGTGGCAGACACGTTCGGCTGAGTTTTCCACCAGAAAGACAGAGGCGGACAAACATACAAAGCCACAGCGAAGCTAAGGTACGGTTATGGAGGGGCAAGGGCAGGCAAACTATCAGGGAAATAGACAGATTCTGACGATGAGTAAGAATTAAAGGCAAATACTTCAGAACAAATGTTTTGGTTTAAAAGACTATTGAATTTTACATTGAACCGACATTGACAAAATTCGCCATAGAACTAAAGCTATGGCCACATGAATAATAGTGTTGTTGTATATTCGTTTTATTGAGAAAAAGACATTCTGACAATAACGCAGAAAATGTTAACATGAGTGATAAAGAATAATTGAAGTTCAAAGTACGTTTAGTTAGTCTTAAATAAGCTAGTATATATTTTTATATAACGATCGTGGAATAAATTGGGAGTTGTCCTTAAGTGGGAGAGTGAAGTTGTGTGTTCTAGGTCTTAATTGGTGAGAGGAGGGGGGTCGGAGAGGAGGTAGGAGTTGGTGAAGTACGTGTTTGGGGTTGTGTATAATGGAGAAGAGGAGTTTTGCATCGGCTATGTTGGCAAGTTCGGAGTATTATTCATGTGACTATTGCTTTAACCCAGTGACGAATATTATGTGTGAACTAGCAATGGCCATCCAACTATGCAGTAATTGGTGAGTGGGAAGTCACATTTTATTGACTACGTGTGCACTAGTGTCTGAAGCAACGAGAGTTTGATCTGCTTCCCAATGTGCCTGTACTCTGTTTGAATAGACAGATCGGGCATTGTATTAATATCAACTAGCAAGAACTAAACAGTACTGGTAGTGGCACCCATTGTACTCTGGCCGTTGCTAAGAATCAAAGAATCTGTTAAATATGTGCAAGTATTGGTTAATACAATAGGCTTTTGACAAATTCTTGGTCATCCTGAGTGTGATTGTCTCTGCCTCCTTATCTGTCTATGTTTCAGAATTTCTCTGACGATGCCTGTCTCTCCAAAATTCATATATATATATATTAGGCCATTTCATTTATGTATGGGGAAAAAAATTTGTTTAAAAATTTATGGTGCACTCCTCCTATATTGTTTCTAATGGCAAAATGTGAATGTTCACCAAATGTTAGGTCATTTCGTGGTGTTTTGACCCCCGCCCAACACGATCAACTGATTTAGTTAATAAATCATTGTTTTCCTGCATGAAAAAATGTTTGTAATATAAGACAGTTTACTATACAAAGAATACAAACTGCATATATAGAAACTAACAAGTTTGGTAATAGTGTATGCCTATACACATTACACAATGATATCATGTCAAGTCACTTTACTGAATTTAAGGTTTTTGTGGAGGAGAAGGTTATCTTCTTTAATGTCTCTTTTTGAAAGTTGGGAATTTCTTTGCGTTGATATTCGACCATTTGCAATAAAAACTGTTTTTGTGTTTCATCATTGGTAACACTAGTTGAGAAGTCTTGGATTAGTTTCACAGCCCGTTCCTACAGATCATTCACCACTTTGACATGCCGCACATATGTAGGCCTATCAGCTTCCTGGTAATTGGGATCATTATGCCATTCACTAACAGGTTTTCCTAGCCAGTCGGCGCCAATTCCCATGCTGTGAAACAAGAACCAGGATTTGGGCCCAATAAGGGATGATAGCTTTGTACTGTGGCTCAGAATAGGAAACGTTGGATGGTCCCTTTCAAACTGTCTTGGTCTAGGAATTCGGAGCAATGTTTAAGCAATCTGCTGTCTTACTGGAGTGGAAAGCCTGTTTGAAAAGATAGAGAATACAGCACATTCTTCTGTTAAGTACCAGAAGTACCTTTCCAAAGCTTTCATGGCTGCATTGGCAACTTGTGGATCATGCTTGCAATGCTTGTTCAAGTCATGCCATAGCTTGAGATCATTATACCCTGCATCAGCCCCAATGGATGAAGAGAACCAGTTTTCAACGTAGAATAGCGCATTAAATTTACATAGTGCTTCCAATTTGCTGATCATGTCCTTGTCATATCCTGCCTGAGCACTGAAAGCCAACAGCTTTACAGGATACAAAATGGATATCATCCATCGAGCATGATGCGCTACTCCTGGCTTCAGCCAGTGTTTTCCTCTTTCAGGTGTCTCACCCAGAAGTATCAACATTAATTCAGCACAATCCCGATAGTCAGCGCAAGGTAGCAAGTTCTTTTTATTTGGAGTAGAAAGTATTCTCTTCAGTGACTGTATAGAATTTTCCATAGTGCGTTTCAAAGACCTGTCTTTGATTTCCAGGGTTTTAAAACCAGCTTCTGTGTTAATTGTTGGCCAAATAGAATCTCTGAATTGTATGAAATTGGTGTTGTCAGGGCCTGATGTTGCACCAAACAAGTCTTTGTGAACTGAACTCAAGATTGTTTCAAATATGTGATGCCGACAAGCCACCTATGAGTCACGCTTCAGGCACTTCTCTATCATCCTTTCTAATATACAGGGTGGGCCAGCATAAATGTCCCGACTTTGCAGGCGTATAACTTCGCCAATTTTTAACATTTATTTATAATTGATGCATCAAATTAAAGGTATTTCACTCTAGTATTATCTCTAAAAAAGTCGAACTGATACTAGTTTAGGTTTTAATTATATACTTGGATCAGCGCTAGCTACCGTTTTTTGTCATTACTCACGCATTATGACGCCGTTTCCCGGGAAAATTCTATCGTTTTTTGCTAAAACGCGCGTAGACACGATCATTTTGGGTGTTTGTAGGGTCCCTACCATGAATATATTTTAATCGCAAAACCGCGTCCTTTCAATTTTGCCAACAGCCGTGCACTGCCATGCGCTGCTTCAGACGCTTGCACGCTGCCAGTCGTTTCTTTGCGTAAGAGCTGGAGAGTTCGTGGGACTTCTCGTCGACAAATTACTTTAACTTTAGGTCTATAATCTTTTCCAATACGCTATTCAGTGCTTCTAAGACGGCCTGTTTTGCGCTGAATTTGCATGCAGGGCCTGCCCTGGTCATTGTCTTGACTGCAAATGTACGCGGACACACGAGCAATGTTAGCGGATGTGAGCGCCGTGCGCTCCGATTCCCATGTTTTGCGAGTAGAAAGTCCTGTTTTATCAATTTTCCGTAGCAGATAATACAAGGTATTGTTTATTCCATCCTCTGTTAGAATATTCGTTAATCATTTCAAAAGAATTAAATCCCAGTTCGTAAAATTAAGATCGAAACGCGATCATCGTCTGTCAACGGCGCCAGGTTGCGTCACAAATGACAGCAAAATATGGTAGCTAGCGCTGTTCCGGGCATATAATTAAAACCGAGACTAGTATCAGTTCGACCTTTTTAGAGATAATACTAGAGTGAAATACCTTTAATTTGATGCATAAAGTATAAATAAATGTTAAAAATTGGCGAAGTTATACGCGTGCAAAGTCGGGACATTTATGATGGCCCACCCTGTATAAGCAATGGGCAGTTTGGTGTAGATGAAATTGGAGGAACTACTTCCTGAGGTGGTTCTTTTTTCATATATTCACTTCTTGCTGCCATGGTTACAGCCTCTAAAAGGTAAAGCAAAAATTTTACAATTTGCTACCATGTTGTCAATGTCCGTTTTGAACATAAAACTACTTTTTAGGTGGGCGGGGATCAAAACATCGCCTAGAGACCTGAAAATTTGCAGGCAATTATGTTTCAGTAATAGTAACAATATGGCAGGAGTGCACAAGGAACATTCTAAAAAATTTTTTGCAATGGCCTAATATATATATAAGAATCGTCCTGCATCAATTAAAACCAATGCGCACAATCGAGGATTTGTTCAGTGCCGCTTTGTATGAATCTAATCCTAATTCCTCAGAGTTTTGAGTAAAGATCATCCTTAATTAAATTTAGACTTCAACCTTCGCTAACAGAAGCTTCAGTTCTAATACAAAACCCAGCCGTGGATGTAAATGTTATGGAGGATTTATAAAACGCTGCGGATAAAGACCTGTAGGTCTGTAGCCATAGGCGGAGACTTGGTCCAGACTTTGGGGGGACGGACGAGTGGCCGAAGGACGATCGCCGAGGCGCGAAGCATAGCCTACACAACAGAAGCATAGCCTACACAACAGCATTCTATATGAGCCAAAACGATAAAAACTAGAGCCACTGAGCCACTGTTTAGCAGATGCTTAGATAACATTTGAAATATAATTAGGCAACAGTAGGCTACTGTTGACTTAATTTTCTTCCAGTTATAAGTGGCATTTTGGATAGTGGATATGCTTACACAACTAGAAATTTCTGCATAGCTTCATCGAAATACCTCAGAACCTTGGTTGAGAACCACATGCTTGGTGGTTAGTTTAAAATAAAGCAACATTTTAGTGGCTACATAGTGCTCTGAGGTCTGTTAAAACTCGGGACCATGCTGACTGCAGAGTTATCTGTTTTTGGTTTAATTAGAGAGTGCGTACATTGTGCTAGTTAAAAGCTACATCTGTTGTATACTTATAATAGCCATTCTGATATCCATCGAAACTATTAAAGCATCGTACTTTAACTATGCCTCTTGTTTCCGACGCTCTCTGAGCCGAGTGTGTATATAATACAGTAGAGAACAACGAAGCCATTATTCAATAATTCAGATGACATGAAACTATTCTCAGCGCACAGTTCAAGTGTACATCAATATTATTAGAGAATGAGACATTCAAATACATGTGCACGCACTGTCGGTTACCATGCTCTTCTATGTTCTCTCTGTTAGCAACAATATGACAAGAACTTTTTTAACAGGCATAATATTAAATTTGTCGGAAAACGTTTGCGTCTGTCCGATGTTTTGGTAAACATTAATTTGCATTTCTCCATAAAAGGCAGATCGACGAACTTGAATATTTAAAAAGGGAGAGAACACCCGGGAACTCCATAACTTAACTACGGTTTGGATCCGGTTTGTACGGTCAATATTACGATTTTAATAATTTGACCAATGGTGTTCCTAAGCAGACTTTCAGGAATGTCGCCAATGTTTCGAATTCATGAATCGATTAGTGTTTGTCTAATGAAAAAATTTCTACCCGATCGATAAAATTGAAAAAGAATAGCTTTCTCTTTGCGTCGTAGTACAACTCTTTGTGCACGTGACCACCTAATTGACTCCACTTAAGAGTCTTCGCTTCAAAAAAATACAAGTTTCCAAAGATATTTTCGCTCACAAAGAGGTGTTCGCTGTCCGCATCCCAAAACAACTGACCATACTGAAAATAAGGTGCCTCTTCGAAACCACTGAAATTGCGCCTATCAATGCTTTGGAAGGTAACAATCTCGTCAGGGCCCTCGTTCGACCTGTTGTTTCTGATGACAATAAGATCAGTTAGGGTCCAGTTTGCAGTATTCCAGTCAAACACGTGTATGTTCCCATTGAACATTTCAATTGTATGAGCTTCTTCGTACCAAATAGGACCGAATACACTCAGTCTGGTAAACAATTGCGCATCCTTGAAACCAGCTGATTCTCTTAGCCTAAACTGACTAATAATTATCCCGTCAGCGGTTAAGAAAGTTACACACATGCCGCTGTTCGCTTCTGATCTGTGGCTGACGATGAATTCTCCGTTTGGCTTCTAAATAGCACGGAGTGGACGCCTGAAGTCGTTGGGAAGTGGAACACTTCTTACAAGCTTCGCATCTTGATTGTAGATCTCTAAATGCGGAAGATCTTCAGAGGCTTTCAGCACAAGAAGATTATCATCATATACGCCCCACAGCATTGCGTCACAGCATGACCCTAGCCGAGCAGATTTACACCATCAGAGAAACAGACAGTCAAAGTGACAGAGACACGGGCAGAGAAAGATACAGAGCAAATAAAAGAGAACTAGAAAAAGACAAAGTTGCAATGAATCTTCTTCTACAGGGTGCGCCAAAAAAGTATTCCACTACGGTTTAAAAATTTGTATGTTTGGCGAAGATATGGGCTAAAAACCGTAGGGGATTACTTTTTTGGCGCACCTTGTATATGTTCGAAGAGATACTGTATCATGAATCCTATGATACATCGAGCAATGAGACTCGATTCAATGTTTACCAGATGCGATTCGACGTCAATATAGTTTAGATTTCACTTGACAGTGTGTCGATAAATTGTAGTCTTATTAAATCCATCGGGCATTAGTTAGACGACTTCCAATGCAAATGTTGTCGAAAACACACAGACACATTTGCACAGTAAACGGTTCTCTAAAATAATTCGGTAGCAATATTACTCGTCCAATTCACATACAGTTCATTATGACTCCGTTTTAGTCAGTGTGAGGTGGCTAGATGCGAAGTTTAGATGTGTTATTAGGCCTATCCAATGTGGCAATATCTTATGATATTGCGCATCAATGAGTCAAGAAAAGAAATGTCAGTTGATCTCATTATAATGTTAATGTTACGGGAGCATAAGTATGCAATTCTGAAACATAATATTATTTGCGAGGGCGTTTCATAGAAAATGTTCTAATGCGCACAAAAGTCAGATGAGGAGACATGCGGTGTA
Source organism: Lumbricus terrestris (assembly GCA_949752735.1). NCBI lineage: Eukaryota > Metazoa > Annelida > Clitellata > Crassiclitellata > Lumbricidae > Lumbricus > Lumbricus terrestris. Next base: position 37,186,079 of record OX457052.1, read on the forward strand.
ACAAATCAAGTCCGTTTTAGCCAAGCTGTTCTATTCGTTCCGGTGACAGGTTAAAATTCGAGTCGAAGAAATCAATCCCAGAATAGGACTGTAATGGAGTGATGGAGTAAACTTAATCTAAATCCGATTTCGACAGGATTTTAACTGACGCGTCTTGGTCGTTTCCTCTCAAATTACTGCTTCTTAAACGTCGAAATGTGCACTTTGCTGGAAAGGAAAACCGCAATGAACTGCTCCCTCTTTGAGTCGTAAAACATTCCGTTATTCTTCAATTGACCCAGAAGAATACACCTAAGGATTTCCGTCTCAAAAAGATACATGTTGTCAAAGATTTCCTCATACGCCAGAAGATTATCGTTTACCGTATCCCAGAACAGCTGCAAACTTTGCCTGTGAATATTTGCTCTGAACTGCCTGATAATACGCCCATCAGGACTTCGAAAACTCGCAACCCCTTTTGAACTTCTTTCGGACTCGGTGATCATCGTAACACCAAGATCGGTTAGCCTGTAGTCTCTTGTGTTCCGGTCAAACCGGTAGACGTTTCCGTTCAACATTTCTGTTGCAAAAATGTACTGTTGCATGTACCAAAGCCGTATATTGGCATAATTGAAACCAGCAGTTTCGTTGAGCCTAAACTGACTGACAATTTGCCCATCAGCGTCTAAGAAACTGACAGCCAGACCATAGTTCCTTTTTATGTAGTGGTTGACAATAAATTCTCCATTCGGTTTCTGAATGGCATTAAATGGACCTCTGAAGTCTCTGGGAAGTGATATACTTCTAACAAGTTTCGCGTCTTGGTCATAAATCTCGAGATGTAGTAGATCGTGAAAACCCTTCAGAACCAGTAGACGATTATCAGCTGCTGCTGACAAACTGATGCCGTGGCTTAAACCCGACAACCAGTTCTCAACTTTGTTGTTAACCGTGTCTATCTTCCAGATGCATCTAAGTTTCAAATCATTGACGTATAGACTCATCGTGTCTTCCAAGCCAATCATTTCGCCAGGATGTCCAATCTCTTCTGTGGCAATCAACATCAGGAGATCATACGGATTGGTATCTTCGTAAGCACGTATGGTTCTTGTGGGAGAGTTCAGACATAGTATGTAGATTAGTTCGTTCATCTTAGTCACTCTCCAAGCCAGACAGAAACGCAGATCAAACTTCGAGACTGAAGTGAGGACAAATTCTACAATAAATATTGAAATCTATATATTATAAAGTATGAGGTGATGATACGAATGCGTGAAGTGTGTGGGTTTTATACACGGCGTAGACATAGGCGTACGGGACATTTCGGTAGTGGGGGGGCAAAAAAAATTTTGCCCGAAAAATCTGATGACCTCTTTTTTTAGTCATCTGCCCAAAAAATGTTAGGATTTTTCCCGTCCGAAAAACTGATGACCTTTTTTTTAGTCATGTGCCCAAATATTTAGGATTTTCCAGTTAATCTTGAGAAAATGTAGTTTTTTACCCCTGTGTGCCCGAAAAAATCGGCCCACGCCTGTTTTGTCCGAAAAAAATTCCGAATTTTTTTTGGTCCGTCCATGCCTCCTTTGCCCGAAAAACACATTTGCCCGAAATTTGGGTGCCATTTGCCCCCCCCCGGACCCCCGCCTCGTACGCCTATGGGCGTAGAGAGCCTTCAATTAGGTCTATCTATTGCACGGCTTCATGAAACCATGCATGTAATCATCTAAGGCGTGTTGTTAATAATTTCTTGGCCCGAAGGCAAGTCAATTGGTTTTTATACCCCTGGGTATGTGACGAGTGAGGTGGTTTCACGTTGGTATCTCACAGACATTACTATGAGTGAACAACTTGTCCATGGTCGCTACACATTTGCTCAAAGCAGATTCGAACCTGATACAAAAAAATTCCGCTACAACACTGCGTCCCATTAAGGCGCATACGTTTCTTAAAAAGGGCCACAATTTATTAGATGATCTTCGAGGTTTAATTGTAAATCAGCCATCATAATAATCATGACCTCAATTCATTATGCGTAACATGTGAAGGATCACTCGGAAATTAACCACAGATAATAATAATATTCCGACTCATGTTCGAGTTGCAGTGCATTAATAACAGGTATTCTAATAATTATTATTCGTCGTCAGCAAATGGACTTTAAAAAATGGGAATAATTGAGCAAGAAGAAGCAACGTTAGATTATTTTAACTTGCATATACATGTAATTGACCACGACAATGCATTTGAAACTCAGGCTAATCGAAGTTGGAATATTTAAGTGTCAAGTTCATTCTGAAGCTCAAGTGGTGTATTGGCCACAATTTCATCATACATATTCATTGTTTTACTCCTAGAAACATTCATACATGGTGAATGAATCCAGATGTTTACCTTCTGGCGTTTTCGATGGTACTCTTGATTTTAATGTGGCAACTGTTGTCTTGGCGACAGTAGACTTTCTTCCAACTTCAGAGGATTCGTTCTGCGCTTCCGAATTTCTGTTTGTAGATTCAATGAGTTTTGTAGCCTTATAGGTTGGAGTTTCGGTGTACAGTGCATTGTTAAGGACTTGCATAGTTTCGCTGCTGCCAGATTCATCTGCTGCCTGTAATGTTGCAAATGGTGTTGTATATTGCCAAGTGTTGTAAGTAGTTGGGATGCTTGATGTGTCTTCTTTGTCAGCTATCTTTGGTGTCGTTGTTCGTTTATTTAGAGAATCGTAAATCGGTTCTTTAAAGCAAGTGTTCGTCAGTTGAGAGTTTGCATAACTCAATGCATTTTGGTCACCTACATCAAAGCAAAATATAGACAATGTCAACAAATATCTTCTATAAATCTGCTTGTTGCTGTTTTTCAAGACACTGCGTCATATCTAGGATGATTGGTGTCATCATCCTTCTTTCTCCAGACTTGGGTCTGGCACTGTCAGAGAACGTGCGGTGGCGGAGTTTTTTCCATTATCTGAAAAGTTAAGCTTAAACATTCCTCGTAACCCAATAATAACGAAACCATTCACGTGTATTATAAACTTATATAGCAGCTCATGCACGATACAAGGTTTCATGGAACAAGTTTGCTTGGCGATCTCTCCTTTATAATCGTAATACACTGTAGAATAGCATATTATGTTCGTACCGCCATGAATTGAATAAGAAAACATCAGAACCAGGGGCAGATCCAGGGGCCAATCCGGCCATGGATTCCAATCAGAAATGTACATAGGACGTGCCTCCATCAGGTTTCAACACGCTTTCGATCAATGCAGCGGTAAAGGCAGGATATGACTAAAAGTAATTACTTAGCATTGGCTTGGAAATATGGTAAATGTTGAAGAGATTTCGTCGATTAAATGACTAAAAAATATCGTCAGCTATTTTGGCACGGACATTTTTTAAATATTTTCATGACATTTCGACTAGACGACTAAAAAAGGTCGTCAGTTAGGTAAAGAATCTTGGCCACTCCCTTCGAAAATGTCTGTAGCCTATCCGTCTCTGCATACATACATGCAACATCAATCGCTCTATGTGACGCTGCACTCTCATTGCAAAAATAAATGAGCGTTGTTATGTTTTATCATTCTGCATCTTCGGGTTTTCAGTTTTTTTTTTATTTAAGCAATCTCTTTTATTTAAAGCACATCACGCAACAAATGTAATTATTTTTTTACTTGCATCCTATGAACTTGCTTGCAATGGAGTCTCTATTTAATTCAACTCCATAATGGCCTCCAACTAACCTTGCGACTTACGCCTAGACTAAATTAACCTGATTTTTATAAGTTGCTCAAATCTTATTTTTTAGCTTCGGCTGGGCTGGGAGCGCCTCTGAGTAGATTTCTTTGAAGAGGCGCTCTATAAATAATCGAAATGAATGAATGAACTCTGGTGCATGCCTAGTTCTACTATAAGCCTAACTATGAATTACGCCAGCGCATGAATAGGCCTATCTAATGAAGAATATTCTACTTACCGACGACTGTGAGCTTTAAAATGACGTCCAATAAGTAAATACACGCAACGAGAAAATCTTGAAACATTTTTCTTTCTACGGTTAAACTAGCAGCTAAAGTTGTGTTTAAATTCCTGAAGTGAGCAAATCATAGACATTTGAAAAAGCAGATTCAGACGTTCAAGATCAAGATCTTAAACCGACCTAAAAAGCCTCTATCAACAACAACAACGCTAAGCGACAGTAAACCCTGCTGCTTAGTTATCGAGTGAAGACAATTATATACATCACTCGGTTTTTGTGTAACAAGTAAACAGAGTAACACAATAAATTAAATTATTGCCTCAGTGTCGCACACAACACTATTTGTCGTGACAGACAGAGATCTCGAGTCGACATAATTAAATTTGTTTAACTAAGAATCCCAATGCATTAGGCTCAATATCAAAACTTAACAGGAACTTTTCCTATAAAGATTGACCGAATTCATAAAATCCTTGAATCGATAGTAGCCTATAATGCAAATAAATATATAATTTTTAAACTTAAAGAGCATTCTCTATTCTCTATCCTCTATTCTCTATGGAGTTTCCAACGTTCATGATTCAGCCGCAAACCTAAGATTAGCTAAGTGATGCGATTTTGAATGTATATTTTACGATTGCGACTAGTAGGCTAACTGATGTGACGTTTCTAAAGAAACGTCACATCAGTTACTAGTCGCAATCGTTGCCAAAGAAACTTTCTTTGGCAACATAAATTATGCACAAGTGTCTGGAATCTCTAGCTAGTAAGCTGTGTGACGAAGGGTTTGTAAGTGATTTCATGCACGCAATGTGCATTCGTTTAGTTTCATCTTTCACCCGTCAAACAATGGCAATTGTATTTGCCATCATAATCCAGCCAGTTGACCGCACAATATGAACGGACCGGAAGGCCGCTTAAAACTTTGTGGAGTTCTTAACTGTATCGTAGGATTCAATGAGTCTTTAATAAAGAGTCTTTCAACGTTCTTTTCTTCCCTCGTTCTTCCCGGAGAAAACAAGTAATTAAATAACAAGTTTTACACCTGCGTCATTCACAAACCGAGTCTGAAAACGGCAACTTCGTAGGGTATTATTTTGTGGTTAAGTTGACTTTGTGAATGCAGCAAAGCGCAAACCTTGATTATTCACGACTCACGAGCGCTACGCTGAATCAAAAGTTGCCCGTAGGAGCTATAGTGGTCCAAAGGCTGTTCGAATCCGCTTGCCATGCAGACTTTGCAGAGTATTATATGGTCGAATAACGTGCGTTGTCTGGGTCGGAAGTTGGAAGGTGTAAGATCATATGAGTCTGGGTATGAGTAAATGAGGTGAATCTTCAGTTCTGCAGAGTAGGAATCCTGCTATTGATTGCGATAACTTGTCAAGCGTCCGTAGTAGGGCAACCATTCGGAAGGTGTTGGGGAAGATGATGATGGATTCATTCATTCATTCATTCATTCATTCATTCATTCATTCATTCATTAATTCATTCATTCATTCATTCATTCATACATTCATTCATTCATTCATTCATTCATACATTCATTCATTCAATTCATTCAATTCATTCATTCATTCATTCATTCATTCATACATACATTCATACATACATTCATCCATTCATTCATTCATTCATTCATTCATTCATTCATTCATTCATTCATTCATTCATTCATTCAATTCATTCAATTCATTCATTCATTCATTCATTCATGTCAGACATTTATATAGCGTATCTTCAATAGTATCTACTCAGTAGCGCTCCCTATCCACGGCTAAAGAAAGCAGTCTAAAAAACAGACTAGAACGTAGTCTAAAATGGCTCTAGGCATCAGGCGTAGTTCCACAACAGGGAGTCCGTTCATGGTTGCAGACTTTGCAGAGCTCCTTCAAATAGACATAGATAGATGGATGGTTTGCAGACTTAAAGAGCATTTAAAGAGTGGATAAGACGCGTGCGGAATTTAGGAGTTGTGACCAGGGACTGTGACAGATGGATGATCGGGTAGAGCGGGTTGGTTAAATGGGGAAAAAACTCGGGAAGATAATTTATTTGGGTTGATGTAGCCTACTATTGGAAGTAATGGGATAGTGAAGGGAATTTTAAGTGGATTCATTGTGAGATTTTTTAGCCATGAATCCTATAAAATATCGATTTTCAGGCAGTAACAAACATTGAAAAGGAAAAAAGAAATTTAAACAACGAAATTAAAAATACTTGAAGTCCATTTGAGAAGGAATAATCAACTACATGCAAGCTACTCAAGCGATATTGATGGCTGCATCTCAAGTTAAGCTTAGTTTTTATTCACCGTCCAAATAAGTACATGTGCTCCAACTGTAGCAGCAACGAACTGTTTTTTCCCTTTGTGGTAATGAAGCGACGAAATATCCGATAACTGATCAATTTGACTCCAGTTTCGAGTGTTCGGGTCAAGTAGGTATATGCTGCCATAGATCTCATCCACCGCGAAAAGATTATTGTTGTCGGTATCGAAAAATAGCAACACTTTCTTGTGGAATAAACGATCGGTAGCAAACTGACAACCGCCAGTGCCTCGTAGATGTACAATCATCCGGAATCTTACTTCCAAGCAGTTGCTGACTTTAAGATTAGTTAAGTTCACTTGTCCAGTTTCCCAGTCAGGAATGTGTACGTTCTCACATAAAATTTCAGCTGCAAAATGATTGAAACAAAACATTTCTGTAAGCCTATACTGGCTGATAATTTGTCCATCAAAGCTCAGGAAACTTAAACACATGCCGTCGCATTTCTTTGATATGTGGCTGACGATGAATTCTCCATTTGGTTTCTGAATGGCATAGAGTGGACCTCTGAAGTCCTTCGGAAGTGGAACACTTCGTACAAGTCTTGCGTCTTGGTGGTAAATATCGAGTACCAGATTTCCGGATTCGATACCCCTCAACACCATTACATGATCATCATTGGCTACTGAAAACTCGAACCGAAAACCTAGTCTCGACAACCATCTGTGAACTTTATTACGTGCCATGTCTATCTTCCATATGCGTTCCGAATGCATGTCACTGACGTATGCAGTATTCGTCTTTTCAATGACAATCATGTCTTGACTCGCTATAGGCTCTTCTATAACAGTCATCATTAGCAGATCGTGTGGCATGCTATCCTCGTATACTCGCAGAGTGCTTTTGAAGTCGCATTCGCAGAGTACGTAAATAAGGTTCTTCACCTTGATGACTAGGACACGCAGACACAGAACAGCGTGAAACTGGGAGACCAAACTGATGGTGTATTCTACAATATTGAAACCCAGATGCAACATGAAGTGAATCTGAACTTGAAGTAGGCTAGATACCGTGATGGCCAACTAAAAATGCGTCTGGAATTTGAATCGGTCATAATCAGATGAGATTCTAGGCTGTATGCTATTTCAGTTTGGTAACGGTCATTGTTCTGATCAGGCCTATGCATGATGCATGATCGTGATTCAATTAGCAGAAGTAAAACTTGTAGGGGTTTTTAAATCAAAGCCTTTCTCATAGGCAGGCATATAATTATTCGATCTTCTGCAATATGACTCTAAATAATTATTAAGCTTATGTGATTTTTTTTATTTATGAATAAATCGCAAATCTCTGGTAGTGACTCTTATTATAACGTAAGAGTTTTCATTTCTATCATCGACCGGAAAACCAATTACAGTAAGGTGTTCTTTTGTTTGTGAGAAGATCAAATCATACCTTTCCTCGCGCTCTTTCATCGTTAGCGCTTCTGGTCACTCATCTAATCAACAAATCCTCACCTGTGGTGTCCCTCAAGGTTCAGTCCTTGGTCCTCTCCTGTTCATTCTCTATACCTCCCCACTCAGCAAACTCATTTCATCATCCTCTGCTGATCATCACCTCTATGCCGACGACACTCAATTATTCATATCTTTCTCCCCTCGCTCCTTCTCAGACGCACTAAATCAGTTACGTAACACAATCACTCAGATTTCAGCCTGGATGACCGCTAATCTGCTCTGCCTCAACCCCTCAAAAACAGAATTTCTCATCATTGGCCTACGCGAGCAATTAAACAAACTAGACTATCCTTCTGACTTTTCTCAAACAGACCCAACTCTTCCTACGCCATACTCTTCTCCTGTCCGCAATCTCAGAGTTATTTTTGACAAAAACCTTACTTTTTCTGACCACATCACCCAGCTATCCCGCACCTGCTATATGCACATCCGCGACCTCCGTCGATTGCGTCCAATTCTAAATTACAAGACCGCCTGCACAATAGCCACCTCAATAGTTCATTCCAAACTCGACTACTGCAATTCGCTCTTCCATGAAATAGATTCTCTTCAAATTAAACGCCTCCAAACTATCCAGAATGCTCTTGCCCGCGCAGTCACTAAGACGCCCAAACATCACCACATAACCCCTGTTCTCAAGTCTCTTCATTGGCTAAAAGTTTCTCAGCGCATCCATTACAAAATTGTTTCTCTAACCTACAACGCTCTTCAAACCTCTCAGCCCTCCTACATTCGTCAACTAATCACCATCCAACCGCACAGGTCTACGCGCTCATCATCATATCTTTCTCTCTCTCGGCCTCCAGTATCATCCTCTCTGAAATTCTGCGACCGCTCCTTAGTCTATGCTGCACCAGCTCTTTGGAACGGACTCCCAACATACCTCCGCATGTTCGCTCACCCTCCTATCTCTCCTGCAGTCTCACCTCCAAATAATAATTCAACCTCTCCTCCGCTTGCACTCTCCTCTGCTGCATTCCATTCACGACTGAAAACCGAACTCTTCAACCTATCCTATCCAGATTCCAATCAGGTTCCATCACCCAACCACCACCATCACCGACAACCACCGTAGCACCACGCTGTCTCCTCGGCTTGACCTCCCCGGATTTTGACCTGGCACCGGAACGAAAACGGCAGCTCTGGCTATTGCGGACTTGATTTGATATAGCGCCGGTGAATAAGCTGGTCTCCCTGACGTGGCTTTTGTGAGCGCTGAGAAATTCTCGAAGATTTACATTACATTACATTACAACTAGAAATTGAACTCCTTATGGGAATATGCCTATGTCGGTTTAGTTAGCCTGTATGCGCCAATCAAAATAAGGTCACAGTCTCAGTGGCCTTATCATTGCTAGCTAGCAGACGAAATATTTGTCATTCATAAAACCCACATTATTTCAACCAGCTAAAAGACCGCATCACAAGAGCACTTGGTAAAGGCTATTAAAAAATATACAGAGAAAAAGCTACGTTTTCAACTATTAAAAACAAAAAAGAATTTGACGGTACAATAAACAAAATCGCATTACTATCTCACCACTGGATATTACTACTGCTACTACTGCTGCCGCTGCTGATGCCGCTGCTGCTTTGCTGCTACTACTACTGTTACTGCTAATACTGCTGCTACTACTACTAATATTTCTACTACTACTACGCCATGGTCATTATCATTACCACTTTTTTAAAATTAATTCTGAATTGCATTGAGTATTATTGTATTGTGTCTAAAAGTTAAATTTACCTTCAGATGTTTTGGAAGCCGGAGACGATGCCAGTGCGTCGACTGTCGTCGTGGAAACTACGGATGCTTTCTCGACTTCGATGCTTTTAGGCTGCTGTTGAGACAATCGGGTTGTAGCTTTAGAGATCGGTGCTGTTCTATAAGGTGTATAATAATTATTGTCTTGTGCAGTGTTACTGGTAGCTTCTGGTGGTGTGGCAACACCGTTCTGAAATAACACACGACTGGTTGTGGCTAAAGGTGCTTCCTTCTTTGAACCAGTGATGGTGGTTTGAGTTTTTGAAGTGGTTTCTTTAAAAATGGTCCCCGGTGTCGTTAGTCTTTCACTTGCCAAATGCTCGGCTGTTCTTCCAACCCAAGTATTTGCTAACTGACAGCTTGCATGGCTTGATGCCTCTCGATCACCTATAGCAATAAAAACAATTAAGCACACAAAATGTTCCGTCATCTCAAATTTTCCTTAAAAGTCCATATTATGGTACGAATATACTGTAGGTCTACATGTATAATTATGACCGTTTAGACCATTAAGCGCTTCTTACAGTAAGAGCCTTTCAGAAGCACTATGATTGATACCGCATTCAGCACAGACTGTATACTTTGTAGAGTAGTGTATATAGACTAACCATAGGAATGCAGACGATGAATGAATTACAGTAGTCTATCCCTGAACAGACTAATGCACAAACGATTGAGGCAAAAGCCGAAGCAGATGCAGGTATGCGAATAGCTCTGAGACATCTTAGCTGGAAGTAGCTGAACGAGTAAGTTTGGAAGTGTGTTCAGTTAATGTAGGAAGACAGAAGACTAGTGTGACACCTAGGTCTTGGCTAATCAAGTTTTTGGCGCTTCCTGTGAATGTCAAACTAAATCAGCTGGGGTTTGTAAGGGCTTAAGGAAAGGCGATTGCAAGACATCCAAAGATGCAGACAGATAATAATAATATTCGTTTATTCAAATTCAATCTGACACACCGCAGAACGATTACAGGTACAAGTTATACGAAATGAGGCCAGCTTCGCACGACACGCAGGTCGGCTACAGCAGGCTCGATACAGGCCCGCCGACAGAAATTCCGGGCCCCTGGGCTGAGCAGTTACGGGTCCCAGTCTATCTTTAGACTTATTGAGAAAATTTACGCAAAACAAATAAAAATAGCAATAGTGGGGGTATGATTGTACGCTGATGCTTGCATTTATGATTTTAATTAATCAATTCTTAATGTTAAGAATTTAATTTTCAAATAATATTGTAATCAACAAGCAACCTTTCTGGATTTAACTGCAACAATAGGCCCTATCTCTTATAATAAACTGGTAGTTCTCCATCTTGTAGGCGAACCTAAAAAATGCATTTCGGAAATGCTCTTTCTTCATCGCCTGGAAAATTGTCCGAATGTCTTGGAGGACCGTCAATTTTAAGCTTTATAGCAGTCTATTTCGTCTCAATCGTTTGTGTATAGGCCTAAACGCGGGTCGTAGCGCCAACATCAAAACAATGCCTCTTTACAATTTTCATAATTTCAGCATTTTCATAATAATTATTTATAATGTCTTCATTTGGAATTAAGATATTAACACCACAAAATTCATTTTCATCCAGTCAGTATAAGATTACACGATCATCATCCAGGCACGTTTGATTCACTGGAATCAACCGATGTAGGAGTAGGCCTTATAACTATAGGCCTACTGGCTCTGGTTGCCCTCTTTTGAGATAATGAATTGAGATAGTGTGCGACTGTACCGGGGTATAAGCTTGCCAACTGTTGTCTTTTCAAACTTATTAGCCTTTTATTTTTGTCTTTGTGCTCCAAATTTGTGTTTATAAAATATTCCATCGTTGCGAGAGAAATTTATCAATTAGATTTTTGTTCACTTGTGATTGAAATCTGACAACGCATAATTTATCAAAAGAACGTTCGGAGACGGAAATGAGCGTGTTCTTTTGCAAAACACTGATAACTAAGGTAATGGACAGTTGCCTGAAACTTTAACAGTTGTAGCAGTGTAACAGTAGGCTCTAATTAAAACAACATAAATCAGAAACAATAGGCTAAGCAATATGAGTGATTATAGGTTGGGCCCGCCGCCCGTAATCAACATATGAAACATATTATAATCACTGTAACCCGGGCCCCCTCCGGGCCCCTAAAAGTCTCCGGGCCCCTGGGCATTTGCCCCCTCTGTCCCCCCCTCTCGGCGGGCCTGGCTCGATATACTTAACACTAATGGCCTAAGTGTTGGAACGCTCCTGATTCGGTCAAGCCAGGAGTGGGAGGGACGATCTTATTTTCAGCAGATCCCGAGTCAAACAACGCAACAGCAAAGCGCCACTGGCAGCTAACAGAAAATTCAAATAAATGTTTCCCCTGAGCGAGGCTTGAACCCGGGTCGCGATAATCACTCTCAGGTTTATCGGCCAACGCTCTCTCCACTGAGCTACGGACCCCCTCCCCTTTAGCGAGAAGGCGTTCAGTATAAGAGGGTCCATGAATAGGCCTAAAGGGCCGAATCACATAATAATAATTATATCAAGGCATGTCATAAAATATTGCTTCACGAAATGCAGCGCGTTTCTTAACCAATCACAATGTATTTGTAGATTGCATCTTGTTGGTATATAATTTTGGGTTAGGCAATCTATTTGATTGAATAAAAGTCAAAAAGTTAATCGGTAAACCCTATAATTCTGAACATGTATAATAAACGTTAAGAGTGCTCCATGACACATGATTGTATAAAAATACTTTATAAACTGATTTAGTTTCGCATAAAAGAACGACAGAGCTAATGAAGAGCTTTCTATTTACCGAATGTCATCTTCAAAAAGACGACGATTAAGAAGGTAGACCTATTCGTAATCAGAGAAACTTGAAACATTTTTCCGTCGATACTTCCAGTACTAAGTCGCGGAAAGAATATTCAGCTATGCAGTTCTTTGGCGTTCGATAGAAAGTTATGCAAGGCGTTCACGATTTAAATCTTTAACCAATACTGACTCTGCTTCGTTGTAGTAAAGTTGACTGACTAAGTCTGATTTGCTAATGATTATTCCTCACAGCTATAAACTCATCGAAACAAGTCTGAGTGTGGCCGATACCACAGCGCGACAATACCCACATCTGTTTCATCGCATGCGGAGATTATGAATCAGCAAAAAGAATGAGAATATTAAGGAAATATTTAACCAGCGTTTCATCTAATGCATCAGACTATCATGGTGTGATTGTCAAAATTAATGATTTCTTCTTTGCATTACCCGAAGTCGTCATTGTACTGCAGCGATACCAAGATAAGTA